>CALNHX010012522.1:0-24545 GCA_940337035.1 Agriotes lineatus
GTGAGCATACTAACAAATTTAGAGGAGGAGGTGTATTGGTATGTGTAAAAAGTTATTACAAAATTATCAAATGTTTCACACACAGCTCGTTTTTTTGAGGCAGTTGCAATACATTTAAAAATTAAAAAGAATTTCGTACTTTTAATTGTCATATACATATATACCACCGGGTGCATCTACCGAGCAGTATGTCAGCTTATTTAATTTTATAGATAACAATACGGCCTAAATAAAAATATGGTTATTGTAGGAGACTTTAACTTTCCTGAAATTAATATGACTGTTTTAACAAATAAAAGCCGAGAACTGCTAAATTTTTTGAATTTTCACAGTTTAAAATTATTAAACAACGTTCAAAACACTTTTGGAAAAACTTTGGAATTAGTTATTGTATCGGGGCCTGGACACAACGCCCACTGGTCACAACGTCCACCACCTAGTATGGCCGCCATGTTGGACACAACGTCCACTTTCAAATTTGGTCACAACGTCCACCTTGGACACAACGTCCACCGCCATAACGCCCACTCTGGTCACAACGTCCACCTTCGCATTTGGTCACAACGTCCACCTTGGACACAACGTCCACCGCCATAACGCCCACTCTGGTCACAACGTCCACCGACGCCTCTTGAGAATAACAGTTTACGGCGTCGGTCGTAACGTCCACTCTGGACACAACGTCCACCGCCATATCGCCCACTCTGGTCACAACGTCCACTTTCAAATTTGGTCACAACGTCCACCTTGGACACAACGCCCACCGCCATAACGCCCACTCTGGTCACAACGTCCACCTTCGCATTTGGTCACAACGTCCACCTTGGACACAACGTCCACCGCCATAACGCCCACTCTGGTCACAACGTCCACTTTCATATTTGGTCACAACGTCCACCTTGGACACAACGTCCACCGCCATAACGCCCACTCTGGTCACAACGTCCACTTTCAAATTTGGACACAACGTCCACCTTGGACACAACGTCCACCGCCATAACGCCCACTCTGGTCACAACGTCCACCTTCGCATTTGGTCATAACGTCCACCTTGGACACAACGCCCACTTTTGTTTTACTGGTTATTTATTAATAAATTTTTAACTGTCTTCGTTAATGCTTTTTGAGTGGACTAATGTTTTCTAGAATTTAAAAAAAAATTGGTTTTAGGCTATTTTATGTATTTTTTTAATCAATGTATAGTTTCAACTATTTCCTTCCCATGCTTGACGATTTTGTCTCTCTTTTCTGCTGGTTTTTGTCTAGTGTATGTATTTCCAGCTCATTTCTCATATAAATCGGTATATGAAGCATATGGGTCATATTATAATACTAAATATACCTAAAGATTCATTGGTTTGCGTTACACCTCATTCGAAAAAAACTTTTCCTTATTGTACTAGCAGGTAAGTATTTACAAGTCCCTAAAAACTAAAAATAAAAGAGAAGGTTGACGTCACTGAAAAAACGTGGTATTACGTGTTATCATTAGTAATATAACAAGGGCGAGACATACCGATAATTTTATACACGCCAAGGGGCGAGCGCTGGTTGTAATGAAAACTGTCCCGATGGCAGTTTTCTAAGAGCAATCAGCACGATGACTCTTGGGATGAGCAAAATTATTTGTACGTCGCCCGCGTTTATATTTTAGAGTAGCTGGCCCGGCAAACGTTGTTCTGCCCAAAAATAATTTGTCTCTGAAACCTCGTTTCACCACTATAGGGTTTTTAAAATATGTCATGTCTACCGTTTTGGACATAAAAATATATGCTATTTCCACAATTAACATTCCTAAAAACCTTAATAACGACACCCATATCGATGTTTAGGCTTAGTTACCCCATTTCACCCCCTAAGGGATTGTTTTTTGGAAAATCACGAAGTACGTGTTTGCTTATTTGTTTTTAGGAGTACTCCTAAGAAGTGACAAGTCGAAATGTCTATTTAATATTATTTTTCCATACAAAATTAGAACCCTCATTTTACCCGTTTAGGGGTTGAATTTCGAAATATCCTTCCTTGTTCCTTGTATAGGTATATCATAAAGGGAACCTCTGCAAAATTTGTGTTTTTTGCTTTTTTAGCCTTTTTATGCATATTTCGGATTTTATTTGTACTTACTTTTAAGTTGTCAGTTTGCATTTATTTTCGGCCTAATTCATTTCGTAATCGAATATTTCAATCTGGTTCGTTTGCGAGCACATTTTTTGCTTGCATGCAGTTAGACGGGCTTAAAAATGCAGTCAGTGCAGTGGTTTTCTGGGAATTCCTAATAAACTCGTGTATTCCCTTGAATTATTTTGGTTAACTAACACACACGCAGAAAACTCGGTTACTCCTCGTTTTGTATGATTTTAATTCAAAATACAAACAAGAGCAAAACGGCAGATCTGGGGATAGTTATACGCCTATCATCCTTTGTGTCAGAGGCTATAATGAATTAAAATATAAAAACAATAAATTAATTTGTAAAGCTTGTATTAAGACGGTAAGAGTTTACAAACTTTGACAGTTTGACAGAAGCGGGCAATAAAGTGACAAATGCAGGCAATAATATTTTTTATCTACTCCTACTGCACAATGGCCATTAATTATGATTCATAATTCACAGTTTGCAGCCAATCATAAAATTCTATTTTCATTATTCAATAGTTTGCAAGTTGCAACCAATCAGAAAATTCTATTTTCATTACTCAATAGGTTGTAGCCAATCACAAAATTCATTCTTATTATTAAATTACTTTTGAAGTTAACACATGCCACAAATGTCATAATTGGGAAATATGAACACAAGACTCCTATTGCATAGGAGTAGATAAAATATCGTATTATATTCGCGATTATGGCCATTATTCACTCAGATGACTTGCGCCACAAGCCGAAGGCGTGACTAATGGCTGTCATAATCGCTCATATAATAATATACTAATATTGCATAGTATGCAATAACAACATGCTTTTGTCATATGGAAAGTGTCAAATAATAGCTCCTTTAGGAAATGGTAGTCGAAAAAAGTAATTTATTTCGCCTAATACAATATGTATCTAAAATGGCGAGAAACCACACATGTAGATATTCCTTGTAAAATTCTGAGTAGAAATGTTAATGCTAAAATGTTGGACTTATCTTCATGAGCTCTCATGAATGCTAGATAAAAACAATTTTTATTTAAGTACAGTAACTTTTCTGTTCGAAATACGTCAAAATATCACCAAGGAAAGTTGTTCAAAATGTAAAATTGCCGTACCATGCAAATTTTCAGAAATATCAACTTACTTTCAAGAATCGTATCATTAGGTTTAAGTCTGCAATGTTTTGCTATCCTAATACTGAATATATTAAAGAATATAATCATAAAATTTTGGACTCCCATATCTTCAAAAATTATTATACAATTTGTTTAATTATTTATTCCTACTCAGGAAGCGCTCCCTTAATAGCGTTACATTTTCACAACACCCTGTATAATGTAAAAATAATATTCCCCAGCATATAGCCTTCTATTACGCCACACGTAATTAATTTAGATTTTGATGTAATCTTCTTAATATGCCCGTCTCCATCTTGATATCGCACAATTACTTTTTGAGAGGTCATATGTAAATCGGAACTACTCCAAAGCAATTCCACAAATATCATACATTTCTATCGTACCAATTAAAATTGTGTGACTCACACAATCAAAGGTTTTGGGTTAATCCCATATTGTTAATGGCTGTAGTGCTTAGTTATATAGGTAGGTAGTGTAAAATAAATGATTAAAAATGGTTTTGTTTGTATTTAAAACAATTACTTTAGTTTCATATCAATAAACTTTATTAACTAGACTATTTCTACTTTTATAATAGGTACATTTATTGTTTTAATATTTACTTTATATCCCGGGAGCCACAACGTTACTCGTAAGGCTGCTAATTCACACAGATTCGGTATTCGAATCTTATAAATTTCTGATACCGACAGCCCATCGTCGAAATGTATTTAGATTGGAAGACGCAATTTCTTTGTTCAGATTCGCAGGTTCGAATATTATGTTGAGATTCGAATCTTGAGCTCAGATTCAAATCTTACGTTCACATTAGGTGTTACGTATTACAGAGGTTCAAATTCGAATTTCATATTCAGATTCGAAAATTAGAATCTTAGGGATTTGAATCTTTTTAGATTCGGGATGCCAATCTTAAGAATTTCAGAATATTGACAGCCCTACGAGGAATTCTTTAAACTCGCCTTATGAGATGTAAAATTTATAATAAAAAATATTATTATTTCTAAACTTCCCAATGTAGAAATGTTTTAAGAGTATATTTTACTATGTCGATTAGTAATCTTTCTAGAAAAATATGTCTCACTTTTAAAACTTAAAAATTATATCTACCAAACTGTATTGGATAGAGCGTTAACGTTATCCATAATTCAGATAGAAGCGAAGCAATGCGGTCTTTGAATTATGACGAGATATTAAACGATTTCACTCAATTAAATTCTAGAAAAAAAACTATATTTCCTTTATTAGTTAGGTATTGTTTATTACTTGTAATTTATTTTCATTTTGTTACTTTTTACTTCCATCGTCTGAAAGACGAAGGAAGTATTGTAATCACGAAAAAATCACCTTCCGAGATTTCTTCAGATCTTCAGTTTTCAGGGTCTCTAGATGACGAAAAACAGGTTTTCTCAATTCCGTCTGTCTGTCGGCGGTATAACTCAAAAACTATTTGTCGGAGGAAGATGATATTTTGCATACACATTATATATATATATATACCTGGAATGAAACCGGAAAAATATCAAACATATACAAGGTGAACACCATAAAAAATTACACTTTGTTTATTTTTGCGTTAATTTTGAAATAGAAGAAAGTAATAATTTTCACATGGGTCAGGTTTTACACTTGTCGAAAATAAGACTCAACAGATACAGGATAATGTCACAAATGGGTCAAAACATTTCAACAATAAGACTGTTCCTTTAAACACAGGCGCGCGTCGCACTCATTTTTAAAAATTTGTAAATTGATCTAATTCGCGCGAAGGAAGTTCGGCATAAACCCATTTAGATTTTTTACTACTGTTCCTATTAAAATGACTTTTTTAAACAATTACGTAGTACATTATACAAAAAAAAAGTAAAGCGTGATTTTGTTCGAAGTGTAAGTTTAAAGCCCAAGGGCGAAGCCCCCGGGCTACAAATACACAGAGGGAAAAATGGCGTTCACTCCTGCCTTGTATATATTATTTTTTCCACGACCTATAGTAGAAACAGTTATTTTCATAAAGCGTTACAGTCAATTGGAATTATACTGCAATATTTAGTAGGATTTTGAATTGTATTATAACAACATACATCTTATATATATTCTTTATAATGAATATATGCTTTAAAATGAAAATTCTGCCACAATTTTTATAACCAATCTAGCAACTGATTTTTACTCCCAATCGTGGAAAAATATATGTATTTTCTTCAGCTAGCTTTTATCTTTATGCTTCGGGAATTCACGTGTAATATATGTTTGGTGAAAGTGAAATGGGCGGCGCTGTCATTTAAAATCATGCCACCACTAAACCCCATGGTTGACTCTCTCGTCTAGGGTCCGCAAATATCTAAAATCGGCCCTGAAGGTCCTCTATCTGACCCAGTTAACTAACAGAGCTGCCTAATTTGTCAATGTCATTTAGAGACCCTAGGTAACATAAAGAAACTACAGTACTATAAGCATTAAAATATTCTAAAGTATGTGGTAAAACACTAAAAGCAAATAGGGGATTTGTACTTAGTAGAACAAAAATCCAGCAGAAAATAGGACCAAAATCGTCAATAATGGAGAGGAAATAGTTGAAACTATAAATTGGTTCAAAAAATACATAAAATAGCCTAAAACCAATTTTTTTTTAATTCTAAAGAACATTAGTCCACTCAAAAAGCATTAACGAAAGCAGTTAAAAATAAATAACCAGTAAAACAAAAGTGGGCGTTGTGTCCAAGGTGGACGTTATGACCAAATGCGAAGGTGGACGTTGTGACCAGAGTGGGCGTTATGGCGGTGGACGTTGTGTCCAAGGTGGACGTTGTGACCAAATTTGAAAGTGGACGTTGTGACCAGAGTGGGCGATATGGCGGTGGACGTTGTGTCCAAGGTGGACGTTGTGACCAAATTTGAAGGTGGACGTTGTGACCAGAGTGGGCGATATGGCGGTGGACGTTGTGTCCAAGGTGGACGTTGTGACCAAATGCGAAGGTGGACGTTGTGACCAGAGTGGGCGTTATGGCGGTGGACGTTGTGTCCAAGGTGGACGTTGTGACCAAATTTGAAAGTGGACGTTGTGACCAGAGTGGGCGATATGGCGGTGGACGTTGTGTCCAGAGTGGACGTTACGACCGACGCCGTAAACTGTTATTCTCAAGAGGCGTCGGTGGGCGTTGTGACCAGAGTGGGCGTTATGGCGGTGGACGTTGTGTCCAAGGTGGACGTTGTGACCAAATGCGAAGGTGGACGTTGTGACCAGAGTGGGCGTTATGGCGGTGGACGTTGTGTCCAAGGTGGACGTTGTGACCAAATTTGAAAGTGGACGTTGTGTCCAACATGGCGGCCATACTAGGTGGTGGACGTTGTGACCAGTGGGCGTTGTGTCCAAGACCCATTGTATCTGAAAACGATTCTTCATGTTTAGTACAAAGGGATGAATTTCCATTGGGTACGGAGGATATTTATCATCCTGCATTATCAATCTTGGTTACCCATTCTTCGCAGGGACCGACTATCAATAAATCTGAATTAGATTATTTGTACAATTTTAAAAAGTGTGATTTCATGCTTCTAGCACAAACAATCCGTGATATAGATTGGTCCTCTTTATATTTAGAAACGGACGTAAACATAGCGGTACAAACTTTTTATAAAATTATGTACATGGCTATAGAAGTTGCTGTTCCGGTAACGAAGAAAGCTAGGAGAAAATATTCACAATGGTTTAATCAGGAAATAATAGAATGTATAAAAGTAAAAAATCGATTAAGCAAGCAGAGGTATTTATCTGAACAGTGCAATAACAAATTTAAAGAAATTAGGAAAAAATTAAAATCCCTAATAGGGAGAGCTCGCAATGACTATATTGATGAAGTTGAGGAAAGCACACAAAATAACGTAAAAAACTTTTAGTCTTATATTAGTAAACAACAACACCAAGGCCAACGCAATCTTGCAATGAAATTTAAAGATAAAGACGTAGTTGAAAAGGAAGTTGCCGAAAGCTTTGCTCAATATTTTAATTCGGTTTACTCAAGTAAAATATCCTCTTACAAATTGAGTTACTGTGTAAATGCTTTGACAGATAATCTTACCATTAATATGATAATTTTACAAGACTTTTATGAAGCATTAAAAAAACTAAAACCTAAAAAATCTGCAGGAGTAGACAAAATACCTCCTTACCTTGTGAACGGTTGTGCAAAGTGGCTTGAGAAACCTCTACTATTTTTATTTAATTTATCGCTCAAAACTGATAGTTTTCCAGAAATGTGGAAAAAAGCCTTGGTAACACCATTATTTAAAAAGGGAGATAAAGCAAATATCGAAAATTATAGGCCAATTTCAGTTATTGAGCGCTCCAGCCAAAATATTCGAACAAATATTATATAAAAAGTTATTTTCATATTTTCAAAAGTACTTCAATGATAACCAGCACGGCTTCGTTCCTCAAAAATCTGTTATTACTAATTCACTGTTATTTAATTATGAAATATCTTAAATTCTAAATCAGAATCATCAAGCTGACGTTCTGTACACGGACTTTCAAAAAGCCTTCGATAAGGTTGATCACGACGTACTGTTGGGTACATTGCATTCTTTGGGTCTTGCTACAAATACGTTAAACTTTTTGTCATCGTACTTGCAAAATAGGAAATTTGTGGTCAAATATAATGGAAGTATGTCAGGTGAACATGAGGCTCACTCTGGTGTTCCTCAAGGGTCTAATTTAGGACCCCGTCTTTTTTTAATTTTCATAAATGATTTACCTGATGCTAGTCTGACGATCACAACCCTCTTCACATTTGAGTCCAATTGAGAAAGTACAAAACAAACTTTTACGACAACTGTATTTCAAGAAATATAAAGTATATCCTGATTACCATACTGTTAGGTCTTCCAATTTAAGACAAGAGTTTTAACTCCCGAGCTTGGACACCAGAGGAAACGTAAACTCATTAAAATTTTGTTATAAATTATGGAATAATAAGATCAACGATAGCAAGCTGCTTTCGCTATTAACTTTAAGAGTACCCGCTAGGCCTGTTCGTTTCTCACCTTTATTCTTTGTACCTTCTTTTTATACCAGAATTCCGATTACTGATATATTAAAGCTTGTAAATCAAATTTACATACTGCTTAACGTTGATTTGTCAGCTCCATACAGTATGTTTGCATCTGTTGTAAGAAAGTATTATTATAACTAAAATGAAACAAAATGAACTATTGATGTAACAAATTTTTAGGACTTAAATTTACCAATCAGTACGGAAAGTCATAGTAGCAAGTTACGGCTTCGATCCATCTTCTGAAACCATGATTAAAGTTGATTTTAGTTAGGATGACTATTTTAATTTTAATTTACATGCTATAACGTTCATACCAGCATATAGCTGAATATATCTACACTACATCTCTTGTAATAAGGGTAACACCTGTTAGAGATGTTACAATAAATAAATAAATAAAATATACTGATTAAATGTAGTTAACATTAAAAACATAACTACCAACTATTTATATCTTTAAACAGAAAAATGAACTATACAGGCAAGCGATGCCAACGCCCCGTTTCAATTTATGCTTTTTCGTCCATTGGAAAATGCATCCTTGGATATTTTCACTAATCTTTGGTTTTTTATATTTATCAATTCGTTCCATTTTTGCCTTCTGTCTATCATCCCATTTTATATCAGACCTGCTTTACATACTGCTCTGATCCATCCTCATCAGTGTTTTTATAGTGTACTAGAAAGTATCGGTTTTGTTTTGGAGATGATGGTTCTTTTCTCTTAAGCATGTGTTGGTGGAAGTTTAATGATTGCGTTATAGTAAATGGCGTTTTCTTGTTAAAATGTAGTCTGCCCCTGTGTAGTGCTTTTTCGCATTTTATATACGCTAAGTTGTTTCGTCCATTACAATATTGAATATGGTAGTACTTGCGTAGTTCCTTGATTGAATCCTATATCAAGAGTAGAAGGAGATTTTTCCAGTTGTTCTCTGAATGTCATTTGAAATTTGTCCATTTATATTTATATCTGTATATTTACTGCCAGAAATACCTCTTATTGGGTTTTACTAAGGAAGTGGATATTTACTTGCTTAGAAAATGTCCCATACGTCAATTAGAATTCTATCTAAGCGGTTTCCAGGTTTCTGGGGCTCAAATATGATGTGTTGTTTTGCTTTAGCTCTTCTACGCAAGTCCGTTCTATATGGATCAGATAAAATTGTACATATATCACTGTAGACAGTATTTTTCTTTTTCGACAAGCAATAGAGAGTAGAAGAATGGACCTTTTTTCACAACCTTAAATATAATTGGCTTATCCAAATAGAATAGTTTAAAGTTATTTTTCGGCCATTGTCAATATAAGGGGCATTCGCGCATCATTATTGATACGCGAAGTTTGCCATTTTTTAACGTGTTGCAAAATGTTTTTGTATTCTGTAACCTCTAGTGGGGTTCTCTGCCTTTCACTCTTCCTGTAAATATGTTATTAATACCTTCTTGTTCATGTCTATTCTACTTATTTCAATATTTTCATGATGCCTTTCGCTCTTTTGTCAAGTTTTATCTCACCCTAAGCAGCTAGCAGAAGAATATCATTAAATATTCCAGAAACGCTTTATTTTATATTTAATTTTCTGCTGTAACATCGTAGAGTATAAACTTTTAATGGTTTTATTTAAATTATATTAACACAAATTGGCTCACACCAATATAAAAAGTTTGCTTGGTCGTGTTGTGTAGTTATTTAGACGCCATGGCTTAGTGAAGGAAAGGAAATCAGTCATATGGTTGAAACTTTCAAGATCTGAACTCCAGGACTGTATTTTCGACATTTTCAAATAGACACGTGGGGTAACAGGAGCTTCACAGTCTTTACTTTAGGAATATATTATAATATTGTGTTCTGTTAGGTAAAATCAAATCAGGCTATATAAATCGCTAACGATTATGGTGAATTACACAATTTAATGTGGAGGGATCGACATGTCCCCAGAATATGCAATTTCGTCGTGAAAAATAAATTACTTGCCTAATTATTGAACAAACTTATGAGCTTTCAAAGACTTAGGCGCTAAATTTTCAGCACTTGGATGCAGAAACTGTAGTTAGGCTATGTTTACTGACTTTATTACTTCATACCCTAACTCCAGAGCAAGAAGATCAAATTAGGGAACGTCTTAGTTTCAAGAATTAAAAATTTGCTTCAGCGCAGCGTTGACGTTAATGTGGGCGAAGTCTGAACTTGATAGTGGAAAGTCTTACAACCTAAAAAGATCTTACACTTGAAAACTTTACGACATACAGCATAATAGACGCTGCTTGATACAATGGGAAATGGGCACGATTTTAATCTCAAAGAGCAGGTAATTTCGTGTAAGTCAGTTCGGTAGAAACGTTACCTTTATTCTCAACTGCATATTTGCTTTACAACGAAAAATGTACATGATGTAAATTGATACGTTATATTGAACTCACGATAATACAAACAGATTTTAGCTGGTAGCCCTGGGCTGTAAACCTCTAATATAACGTTGAAGTCCCTACGGAGTGATGTTACGGCAATACATTCAAAGAGGAAATTATTTTGATAGCCGGGCGTGTCCAAATAACGTTTAGTCTCCCTGATGGGGAAAGCTTAAAACTTGTGAAAACATGACGTTTCCAAACAAAAGCATCGTAAATATTGTATTTAAGATGAAGGATTATGTACGTGGAGGAACTACGCACACAGCTCAGGGAAGATGATCTGAAGGTTGTCGAATATCGGACAGTATTGAGACGAAACGTAAGCCAACGCAAATGTTTGGGTCGATCATTGATGGTGGTCCGTTGGAAATCGATCTTTAGGTAATTCAAATAATGGAAGAAGTTTTGCTTATTCGGAACAACCAAACCGACTTTACAATCGAAAGCGTGCGATTCGCTCGATGCCTCTCAATATTCTGCCTACACTGCAGACGCGGATTAACTGCCTCGCGTTCAACTTAAAATCACAACCTTCCAACGGCCTAAGATTAGCGGCATGCGCTCAGAAGTGTACGCGAAGAAGACGAATATAGTTGCCTGATTAATTCGGACAACACATTTATAAACCTTTGCTACTGTAAGCCTTTGCCTTTATCTAGAAATTTAGCGTTATTTTGTGAATGGGTGGATTTTATCCAACGAAACCTTTCTGTCTTTCCGTTTCTCTGCAGATCTGGTTAATATGGCAAACTTATTTTTAAAATCTAGAGCAGAGCCATATTTACCAGTGTTTTTTATGTTTTAAATAACCTAAATTGATTAATCTACACACGACAAATTTCCGTGCAAGTATTCATAGTAACGGATCCATTATAAAATAGCGATAAGCAGTACCAGCTGGGAATTGCTCTAATTATAAGAGTTACATGCTCGCACTTTTATTATACGTTAATCCCATTTTCAGCTGGTGTTTGCATACGTCAAAAGGCACCAAAGCCAAAGCTTAGGAAGTTTTGAGCATGGGATTAAGTAGCTTTGTGTCGTTTAACGTACCCTTATATTCTACACATGTGATGCTAATTAGTTCAACTAATTGTGTGTTTTGTTGCAGCAAGACTGTCCAAATGGTCGATTAACGCCAGCCAAATTCGTAGACATGTATAAGATGTTCTTCCCCTCCGGCAATGCAGAAGAATTCTGTGATCACGTATTTCGTACATTTGATATGGACAAGAACGGATATATCGATTTTAAGGTAAGGCCACTCACGCACAACTTTCTATGCTTGGCGGTACAATTGATTTCTAACAAAGGCCGCTATTGCAATGTGAAACATGAAAAGGGAACGTGTTTTATTGTCTGAATTTATTTTTTATTACATGCGTTTCTCCCGTAGTCTAACGTTATCAAGCGGGCCATTTCGTAAAATCACCAGGTCGCGTGCAATGCGGCAGCTTAACCTCCAACTTTGCACCGCAGGTTCATTGGAATTACATTTGCATTGGGCTTTCGAGCTGGTTAGTAGTTGATACGCGGCCATAATGTGGGTGTTATTTATAGGACAATACCGCACATTTTATTTTCGGCTGATTTATGGGGATTCGTGACTGCACTTACTAAACAATTTATAATCGCGGTTGATGCCTTGATTGGGGACCGTTTCCTTAGCTTGGTCTTTTCTGATCTTCCGTCCTTGGATTTATGCGAGCAGGTCAAGTAGATCTCATTTGGAAAATGATATATGGCCTATGAGCATCTGACAGTGTTATTAGTGATCCCATTTTGGGTATGTGCCCCTTTATAAAATATTTGTACGCACATAGATTCTGGGTTCGGGGTTAATTTATTTTTTGTTTGATTTAGATCGGCCTTCATGTATAAATTTATAGCCTGGCGTCTTACCTCTTCGGTTTAAGGGTTGTGGATCACAAGCACGACACCGGAGAAAACGAGACGATTAGCGGCCCCCTCTATGTGACCTGTGGTCACTCACACTCTCGTAAACGCATGACTGCCAAATTCCACAAACAGGCATGTAAACAACAGTAAACAAACATTAAGGCATTTAGCAGCACGTGTTCGGGATGATAGTACTTATAGGGGGTTTTATGCCCCCACCCAGTGCTCCCACGTCACGTATCATCTAGTAGAATGTCTAGATCGGGAATAATCTGCAGGTGCACCGTGAATGAGATGCCTGTAATATCTGCGAAGCGGATGCTTACCGTATTTAGTGCCAATTAGACTAATGCTAACTAGACCAATGAGTTTCAACTCCTGTCAGTGTGATTTGCATCTACGATTACCGCCCCTTCAAAAGACCAAAATCACAAGGCATCCCAGACTATTCAGGTGCAGGTACTTATCAGGCCAAGGGTTAGCCGTAATCTCGCCGAATGTTCGCTACACCCAGGCACCAGGCACGATGTGGTACCGTTTCGGCACCAACCCAAGAATAAAATATTGAGCAACGACCCAAACAACAAAGCTCTCTACAATAAATATCAACAATGAAAGTTGGACATCCAACTCAACTGCACCATCTAACTACATACAACGACAACTGCAGTAACATCTATTACAGACCTCATTTCCTCAGTCTTTCGATTAATCCACGTAATTACAAGTCACTTAAAAAATTACACTATGGTTTGCGCAGTGGACGCCACCCTTTGTGGCATTGCATTTCACACCCATAGATACACGTTTCCAGCCGCCAAGCCCCCGAGAGTTTAAAGCTACTCTTGGCCCCTTCAAATAAATAACTTCGGGCTCGGTTCTATTCTAGAAATATTTAGTGCGTAGTTTTTAAGCTGTTGATATATTCAAAGGCCCATAATTAGACGAATACATGATAAAATATTTACAAACAACTAGAAGGACACAATAGTAAATATTATAACATATTTGTTCAGAAATTCCATAGTTGGGGTAGGAATAGGTGTAAATTTCACGATACACTTAATAAGCCTCAAGTCAGCTATCGGAAATGGTTAATGTATTATGTGGAATCAACGCAACGCGTCAAAATGGAAACAACCTCCTTTAAAATGTGACGGCTAAATAATTATGCATTCTTACTAAATTCGCTGTTATTAAGGGTGTGAGCTGCCTCAGCTGAAGTGTTAAGGTTTTGCATGCAGTAGGCGGGTTGCATCATCACGTATGCAATAATTAATGCAAATCGCATTCCGTGAGCTTTCGCCGCCAGCCATTACACTCTCGTCAACCCAATTTGTCGCTGCCCTTCGACGTGCAACAACTAGCAACAATTGGAACGTTGAAGTGGAAGTGCTATTGTATTTACGACACTTACTTGACCGCTTTGTGTTCTAACATTTACAGCGTACGAACACAAGACACCGTGATTAGTGGTTATTGGATAGAAGAGGGTGGAGAATTTGTAAATAGCACTACTAAACATTGATTTTATTGTTTTTTTTTAATCCATTAGGTTATTTGAACTTAAAATATAGACTGCATCGTTAGGATCATCTCGATATATCGTAAATGTAGAAATTTTCGGTAGCGCCTATTCGTTGCCAAACGAATGCTACAGAAATGTGTAACATACTGGAAGCGTTTTAACCCAGGAAATACTGTTGGTTATAATAGATATAAAAATACCGGCCCCAGATTGGATCCGTGTGGTACTTTCAAACTAGGTTTACAATGCAGCAGCAAATAATTTCTTTTCTGCTTCGTTTCAATTACCTCCAAGATAGAAAGATAACGTGCGATAGAGGTTCCAATGTCAAGTTGAGCACTGAATTTCCACCTTTCGAGTTTCGAAATTTGGCGTTGTGCCGCACTTCGTCTGCGCGGTTACATTAGTATGGTAACCGATGTAAATTTAACTCGATCTATGCGCGCTCAAATGGAGTTGAGTTGTATTCGCGATGCAATTTATTTATTTAATGCAGGTTGGGGCAGGGGTGGATCAATTACATCATGCTGAGGACGTGTTTACGAGTTCTATCGTGCTTTAGGGTGCTCGTTAGATGATAGCTCTAGGAAACGGTGATCAACCGTATTAGAGAGAAAGTATCCTCGCGCTGGAAGCTATTTCAGAAAGACTGAAGGGCGGCCATGCATCAAGGTCTCGCCTTATCGCCTAATAAATCAGCTAATCGGCTAATTAGCTCAATTCAAAACACATCGTTACGCCTGGCAACGCGAGCTCTCCGTCAAGCCCCATAATTGCTTGGGAGCGCAACTGGAGAGCTTCGTCTCGAATTGCCAGCAAAACAACTATCTAGTGATAACGGCAATCTGAAAATCCCGTCTGTCAAACTGGAAAGTTCGGGCGCTTTGCTAATCCACGCGACTTTGGACTAGACATTAGTCTTCCCTTTAAAGCGGAATTAATCATTGCACTCCAGAAGATGTGTGATAGTTCCGTATGGAAAACGTTAAAGCTGATGTTGTTTCAGTGGAAAATACCACTCGTGCCATTACTGTAATTATGGGACGGGCATTTTTTTAAATAATCTGATGCATTTTAAATTTGCTGAAATTTGTTTACATGTTTATTTACACAATTAAGCAATTTTAGAAATTTGTAGAACTTTGCATCAAAAATTAATTGTGACAGGGGATTTAGGGAACGTTCAGCTTTATACCATGTTTTTACAAAGCAATTGTTATTGACACTCGCAAAGGAGCATTCCAGTTGTTATAAGAGCTAAAAACAGCATGTTACAGTCTAAAACTGATGTAAGACACCGAACCAAGCTAAATGGGCATCATATAGCTCAGTGGACGAGGGGCGGTTCCATATTTTTGTTTGCTCGCTGCACGTCAAAATAGAGTCGTACGAGAAAGGTACAGGCCAATCCGGGTAGATGATAATTGAGTGGAAAGCCTTGCAACAGCACAATACCTCGTGAAAACTGGCCTGGCTGGATTGGAACTTAACTCCTAAAAATGCATTATACATTACTTAAAAACACCATTGTTTGTTTCCAGCTAGCATGTCAAACAAAGAACAGGTAGCGTACCAAAATTGCACGATGTTAGTCGGGGGTTAAATTATAAGAATCTCTGGAACAAATCAGTACCGATGAACTTGTGCGCATTGCCATCTGATATGTCCGGTGACGTCACACTTGCGTACAAGATATAATTTGCGTACGATGCTGCTACAGCTTCCAAAGTTTTGCGCGGAATAAAACAATGCAAAAACAAAGCCAAAGTCTTAATTTCATTATAATTTTGGTCATGCACAATACAAAACACTTCATTAAAAAATTAGCGGGAGGAAGCCAGATGGACCAACGGGCTGTGCGAAAGAAAATGCGACAAAAAGCGTGCATACTAGCAAATTCAAAGTTATTCTACTGTGATGTACTTCACGCGATCATCTCAAGAGATGTGGTACGTTGGAGACACTTCGCGAATGACCCACTAGTCCCGTAAATGTCGAACGCCAATCTGGCGGGAATTCGGAACTGGGCACGCGGGATCTACCAACAAGATCTCAGGCTGGTACTGTTCAAAGACGAGGGTTGTTTTTGCGCCTGGCGACCCTAGCGTTTTGCGGCGGGCATGGATACTCGAACAATAGCCTGTCATGGTAAAATCGCGAAGCCAGAAGTAGTTTCAGCTACATTTGAAAACAGTATCATTATGGTACTTTAAAGCGTATTTGATTTTTTTTCAGTTCTTTGAAATAACCCCAACTTCTATAAATTCTAGTAGTCCTGACCTGCAACTGAGTTAAACGAAAGCAATGTGGGCGAGTGCTGAACAAATTAAGTTACTCGCCAAATTCGATCTACAAGTAACTATAAAACAATCACGAGTGAAAATATTGTGCTAATGGTGTGTGATTTAGTTAGTGCTTGAAAATGGGATTACAGAAATAAACGCGTAGCGGCCGCACATGCTGAACTCCCCAGTCGTTAAAATCCAATTTGGAAGTTGGAGAACGAATTTCGGCCTGGTTAAAGTTGTAAAGGTATAACTACGATTTGTTACAATAAAGTAGCGCTCTTGAATCGCCTGTCCTGCGCCAATGTTCGATAATGGAAGCAGGCGATTTTCTGCACGCTGTTAATCCCTCGTTATTGCCGATTTTACTTGTGCAACCGCCGATGCCCATCTTAAACCGGAGCTCTCACGTCTACCGTCATCATCGTGATGAAGATAATTCCGGAGTTGTGTTGGATCCATGAATCACCGCGCATCGCGCCCGTCCATAAATTAGCAAAACGGATGTACAAACATGCCGCTTATGTTTATATAATACAGCGCTCATTCTTAGAGCAAATTTGCTTGCCTAAGTCGAGGAAAGCTCTTTAGCTCGGACGCCAAGGCGAGCATCCATTAAAAATTATACGTTAGTAATTGGACTGGAGCCGTCGGCGCACTGACGCTATCGTTTCTCGGAATGGGTGCCAATCAATAAGTCGATACGACTTTTTGCTTGGCAATGAAATAGACTACTCGTTGGACAAGAAAGATATTTTGGAAACGCTGGAACGATTTGGGAATATTTAGTTAGTGTTGATCGAGTGCACTGTTTATTCGCCGAACGTTACAAGCATAAAACGCTTGATGTTAATATTGTCTTTGGTACGAGTATTAAAACTCGTTATACGAATAGAATGGTAAATATCTGGAGGAAAATAACGAAATTAAAGTGGCTTCGTGACATTGACTTGAATTTTATTTACATCTAGTGGTTTGTGACGTTTTCCACAGGCTGGGGACTTCCCGAAATTTACTACATTTAGCAGCACATGTTCGGGATGATGGCAGTTCTTCCAGGGGGTTTTGCATCTAGTAGAATATCTGTATCAGAGATGATCTTCAGGTGCACCACCGATGATCTACCTGTAAAATGCCTGTAACACGGATACGTATCGCATGTAGCGCAAATTAGCCAAATGGTAACTACACCAATGGGCTCCAGCTTATGTCACAAAGCATTTGTGGAGAATGAGCATGCCAGGCTATCTAGGTGCGGTCCTGGATCACTAATAATTGATTATCAGGTCAAGGGTTAGCTGTCATCTCGTTGGATGTTCGCCATTCAGTGGGATATAGTGCACTATATGCGGCACCGATTGGCCACCAAACCATATATAATAGTTAGCAACGACCTAATAGAAAACGCTGTCTGCCATCAACGCAGCAGTTTTCAAATCGGCTGCACAATAGAACTACATACAACCTTAATTGCAAAGCTTCTCAAGCAATACTATCTAATACATACATTATTCTTTCACCCTTATTAATTCACATAATCACCAGAAGTAACACTTCGAAATCACATAAGAGCATCTGGGGAATGCCGCCTTCTGTGGTATAAAACTTTATATCCAAACGCAAAAGATGCCGCTGTAGGCTTCTTAAAATAACTTTCAGTTTAGTTTGATAGAAATATTAAGAACGTCATATATTTAAACTGCTGATTTATCCGAAGGCTTATAATGATGATGATACTAATAAATGAGAGACTACAAAATAAAACTACGCTACAGTAAATACTACAACAAGAAAGAACCTCTGGAGCTTAGCTCGGTTAACAACATACACAGGCCTTCTGGTGTATACAACTAACTTAATTTAGTAATGGACAGGATACGTGAAGAGAATATAAACGTCTTTGAATTTACAATACCGAGGGTAGCTTGTTGCAGTAAGAGTATGTAAACCTTAGTGGACCCTTTTTAGACGACGCGTAGTTGAAATGTATAAAAAATATTAAACTCGGATGTGATATCAAACTTTTATGGGCCATCGCCGTTTCATGTCGCTAACTTGGTTCCAATAAATCAGCCTCGCATGTAAATTGTATTCTAGTAACGGTTCATGTGGGTTTATGTGCCATAAAAATGGCGTACCTTTTTATTCCGAAACGTTACGGTTTTATCAGCTCTGCGTATCCGCTTTTCCATACAGCAGCTGGGAGATGGCACGATTACAAGTCTGTTTCCAAGCCTTTGCGGCATTGCACAGTTTAAATTCGCGAAGAGAGCTCGTAGAATGATAATGCTCTGCGGCGTGCCGTGTTTGCAAAACCACAAAATCCAAACGACTTATTTAAATATTTAGCAGGTGTGAGGTGCATAGTAGCCTAGCCAGGGGTAAACACCATTCTTGTTAAGAAGATGGGGCTTGCATTGGGGCATTACAAAACGTTATTTTCGAAAATTAAACGTGTTAATTCAATTTTTTTTAAAATCACTTAAACGAAAAGGTAACTTAATCCCCTAAATAAAATAGTAACTCGATCTTGTTTAGTTCTTATTCCATTTTTCTCCAACATCAATATAACGGCGAATACATATTCACGCAACTATGATTAAATTGTAGCCTTTCAAGCTTGGATTTCCTGCTAGCTGTAGATTTACCCTGTCTGTTTTGTGAGAAGGCAAAACCCTAAATGGCTGCTTTTCCGGACAACACGAAAATGTGTAGGTGCGTGTACGATAGCACTATTTACAAAGTTATCCTCTTCAAAGTGAGTCGATATTCTACCTACACTTTGGAAGTATGTTTAAACCCACTAGAATTTATGTTCTTGGGAACCACATTCGAAACTGTTCTTTAAGATGAGGTTTTCAGAGAAGTTTTTAATTTTTTTTAAAGAGTTTGTTATTCATTCGTTGAGATGTTACTATTGTACTTTTTCGACAGTATTAGACAAAAACAATGATATATTATTTATACTAAGTATATGCAACCCAATTGGCATCTTGAAAGGCAATGCGTGCTAGTTGGGTTGCGTATGTTGTGCAATTGGTGGTGATAATTATGCAGGGTACTTTATTTAGAAGATATATTGTAAAATAGCATGTTTAGGGCATCAATTAAAGTCAATTAATTTTAGTTAATAAAGGCTGAAGTAACATAAGCAAACTAATTACCAGTTACGATCAGACATCGTTTTCTATATTGCGCGAAGGAAATTTCGTTTGCTGTTTTAGTTACTGCAAAGAATTCTTTGTAATATATGTTATTTGATAATTTGTATTTATATGTTTTTAACATTCTAGGGTTCAGTAATTCGTCTGTATGCCGAAATTAAATGCTTAAAGCTATCAGTAATTAAGTTACGGCAAAGACAAAATTAAAGTTTAAATAAAAGCTTCATGCAATTAAATTTTGAAATCAGAGATACTAAACTGGTTTAATTGTTTACAACGAACACTTACAGTACCGAGACCCACCAGGCCCATGTAAAATCGGTGCAGAAAGGTTAAAGCTATTGAGCATCACTAAAGACTGTCTCGATGTTTTGAAAAGATTTTTTAATGAAGTCTACGATACCAGCAAAATGCTCAAAAGTGGTCTGCATTTGCGTTCTTAAATATCCCTATAAATGGAAATTCTAAACCTATTACGCGTATCGAATAATCAGCTCAATAAATCAAATAACTGAAATATTCCTGAAGATCATTAATTTACGAATTTATAACAAATTCAAGTCCCAGATAGCTCAGTATATCTATATATATGAAACCCTCTTAATACCTCAGTTAGTAGCTTATGAATGAGCACTATCTGTCACAACAGAAATGTGGTTCCGCCTGTAGTGTTGTCAATTTGTTTACAGAAATTTACTAACTTCGGAACACAAATAAAAACATCCAAACACACAAAGAAATAATAGAAAATAGGAGTAAATCCTCAAATAACCTACGTGTGATATAGCTTGAGGCTACTCGCATGTACGTTTAAACATATCAAACACACAAAATATTATTAAAATAACTTTGAAATAATTATGTTTTAAAAGAATGCAAGTGTCAACATGTTTTAATATGGCCCGGGGTTAATGCCGACCCTAATTGCACCTGCATATATTTAAATCGAGCGCGGATTACACACCTAAGCACAGTCTTTCCTACTCGCAAAAACTTATCACAGCTAAACGCATTTCGTAATAGCGTTAACTGCAAACATTTTACCTGTAATTGGTTCTCGCACCTGCTAGGGCCCTCGAATTGAGCACATCTTAGGTTGCTTTATTGACCCTGGACGGTACAACACGTGGTACTGGAAATCCCCGATGACGTGCAGACCTCAATTGGAGCTCTCAAAATGGACACTTCGAATGTGCCTTGGAAAATGGCCCAATTGATGTACTTACATGTATACTACGTAAATTACGTTCACGGGATTCGTAAACGCTTGTTCGATACGCTTTTCACTTGAATGCAATTGACTGTAAGACTTTTTTGCCTCAAGACGGCTTTCACAATATACATTGGAGTCGCAAACTGCCTTTTTCCTTGTCAAATCTGCATGAGTTGAAACTCCCCTCATCCTGCGAGTAGGCTTGGAAATGCGTTTCTCGCTGTACCCGCGAATTCTATATTACAATACGCTTTCAGCGTAGATCTGGCTTCGCGAACATATTCATTATACTAAATTCAATATTAAATGTAATTACAATAATGAAACAAAAAATAAGTTGGCTTATATCTTTAAGTGCAAAACCCAACATTACAGACGAGGGATATATCAATACCCGTTTCAAGGTATTCAAACGGCATTGCTATAATAGTTAATACACTGGAGAAAAACTTCAAAACTTGATAAAAAGTGTTCACCAGTATTCTGAACAATATCTTCTTTTGCTGCCAGTCCTAATGGAAGTCGGCTATAATTAATCTTAGAATGATGAAATCGTACTCTTTCGTACCATTCTCTTAAGTTTGTGAGTCACGAGGTATTTTTTCTTCTAGCTGGTCTATTTCCTTTTACCTTGGCTTTGTCACTTGCAGCATACGATATTCTACATGCCTCATGATGTGTGCAAAATATTCTAGCTTTTTGGTCTGTGTTAGTTTAATTTTTTGATTATTTAATCTTTGTAATACTTCGGTGTTAGTAACCCTAGTCTTCCAAGGAATTTTTAATAATTTTCTAGAAAGCGAAATTTCAAAAGCCTAAGCTATCGAAAATCAATAATATCCAAGGAAGCCCAGTGATTGACGGTAATGATTGAAAGGGTAAAAGCGCAAGGAACTACAGTTGAGCAGTGTCTAATATTGAGAAAACAGCATTCATAATTTTGTATGCTGCGAATGAATGCCTGGGAGGTTAACAATGCAATAGGCAATACACTGACAGTCTTTGAGATGTGAGCATGCTGTGGAATCAAAATATCTCGGACTCACCGTGTTACAAACAAGAAAGACCTAAAAAATGGAGTACGACAATAAGATCGCCAGTACCATAAAATATGAACGAAATTGGTTCGAACGATGTAGAGCCGATACGGATAATGAACATAGAAGAAAAATTATAGTACCTGAAATACTCAGTCTTGGGCCCACACCACTCTTCCAGACAACCGTCGCTTTCGCACCGGAATTAATTGCGATTGGGATTGCACATTCTCCTTTGCATGACGGTGTTTGTGGGGTAAACGGAGAACCGACGCACTTTATCTGACACACAAAGCGCCAACATAATGCCGCGAAATAATTTATTCTAGTAATAATCGAGCACACTCGCTCAATAAAATTAGCATGCGAATCAACACAGCCATGCATAAATTAAATAATTAGCACTGCAGTCAGTGGCGAACGCCAAAGCTGGGCGAGTGATCTATGGTGAACATCTGCTAGCACTTACGTTATTACAAGTAGGTGGTTGTAGGGTAATAATAACTTATTGTCACGTCAAGTTCTGTGTTTTGCTGGAACTTTTTGCCAGTTTCTACATACATACATTCTGTACAAGCATTCCTATTCTTCCTTGCGGTTATAATATTCGACAGAGGATACAGTCTGTAGAACTTAGTTTCTTTTACAATTTATTATTTTCATTATTTCCGTAATTTCCAGGGGTCCATTGTTTGTAGGATGTCTGTGAATGGATGTTGATTGCCTTCCTTATTCCATTCCCATCGTGTATTACTTTCTTGAAATATTGTAACGAAGTGGAATTCGGTTAAATACAAAATCGTTAGCAATATGGCTTATCCATCCGAAATAAACAAACTTTATTGAACAAAATGTATTCTGGTATTAAGGAGGGTGTGACAAATGCCAAAAGCTTTATAACAAAACTGACAGGTCAGCTTACATGTACAGCAGCACAACCATGCTCGTGGTAGTTGACCAGGTGATGTGGCTGTAGATAGCGTAGCGTTACTTGAAGAAACTGTTTTATTATTCATTAAAACTCCTCTTTTATAAGCTAGAATAGCGGTGTAACCCAGTTTAGCATGTATCTGATGAATTTAACACACTGCTTTTTTAAACTATATATTGAGCTGACAAAACAACTTCGCTTCGGAATCGAAGAAGATGCATCTTCTTCGATCTCGTCAACGGCATTTCACAAACTCGATAACATTAATTATACTTAAAGAGGTTATATTGAGCCGGTGAAGGTGAAGGGACGACAATAACATCTAGTTTATTAATTTGAGAACGCACAATAAAAAATACAGGCATCCATGTGAAAATAGTACAATTATTGCGTAAAACTCTTTTATTATTAACTGCGCGTTTTGCAGTTTACACGATTGCCAAAGTATCTGACATGAAAGAACGATTAATCGAGACTAAATGCTTGGAATCTGACTACAGCTCTACAGTTGATCAAAGTAATCGAACTGAAAAGGTCATCTGGACACGCAAATGCGATATTAAATCTGGCCATATCCTTTAGAAAGCTTAAAGTAAGCAGACTGGATACGCAATACCGTGGCGTCAGGCCGTCTGCCCTTATGTAGCTCCCTGTTATGAAAGAAGAAGGGGTTGTTTATTATTCCTAGCTGCCTAGTGTTATTTGGGCTGATAATTTATTTATTTATTATTATCTCTGCAGGTAAAACGACCTTATAACAGAGATTATAAAAATTTAAAGAAACATATATTGCGCTACTAGAAAACATAATAGTGAATTACAAAAGGTAACAGATATTTAAATACATCAATATATACAGTACGAGTACCAGACCACTTTAAAATTTAAAAAAAATCGAAACACCAGAAAAAAACCTGAAAACCAAAACAACCAAAAAACCAGGAGGATCAGGAGCCAATAACTAAATATTTAAGAAACTTGACAATAACAGTAATATTTGTTTATAATTTTTGAAAAGAGAGCGTAGGGTAAACAAAGATCTAAATTGATATCGGTTTGATACAGCTCATTTACTAGTCGCTGCATATCAAGCATGGGAGTGTATACCGAGTAAGTGACCAGGGGTATATTAAATAGACTTGCAGATCGTGTAGCTCTAGAAGGAACATTTATGTTTAATAATGATAAAAGATATGTATCCTTAATCTCAAAATTCCACAATTTATAACAAAATAGAATGAGTTGAGCTTTTGTTCTGTATTCGAGAGACATAATTTGAAATTCTTTACAAAGCATTGTTGTTCTAATTATATGATAATTTGGATACATCCTGTTTCTTGAAATATAGAAATTTTAGCTTAGGTCTAAGCAGTATATAATAGTCCATGGTCCATCGACTAGGAGATCCGGGCTCCGCATATCGCCCTTATTGCTTCATTCCTTCAGGTTGAGTCAATCGCCATTGCATTGGGTCAGCGAGAAGCTGGAACTCGGATTCGTCGTTGTAATTGAAAAAGGGTTCGATTCACTTTCTCTGTGCCGACTCGGCATCTCTGCACTTGCTCCTAGACCGTTTCATTTCGTAATAGTTGGAACTCTTTTGATATTGTATAGGATGTTATTCGTCTTGCGTAGTCCTTTGTACTCCTATTCGTTGGATTCTTCCATGTTGTGACGATATGGGGCAATTTTGAAGATAATGCAGTTCGTTGGAAAGTGTATATGAAAGGCTTGGTAATTTGAGTGTATCT
>CALNHX010012523.1:0-24540 GCA_940337035.1 Agriotes lineatus
GACAGAGTATAATCGAAAAAGTTTCTTACTATCTGCATAATGCAATCATTGAATTGTAAAAGCGGAGGTTGATTTAGTTTTCTCTTCAGTGGAAACACGCATGAAGCTGGAAATAAGTGCGTGCGCGAATGTATTTTCGAAGAGCATTCTTTTTGAAAAGTACTATACATTTATATTTACGTCGTCTGCGAAATGAGGTCTTAACTTATTCGAATGTACACAAGAGTGTGCCTTTTCCCAAGTTCATGAATTTTAGGTGTAAATTACATCGTAAATAATACCCAGCCAGAATAAGTCCCAGATTCTGGACGGCTTCGAAATTAGGTACGTGCTAGATGTTAAAATATAATGCTTAACGGTGAGAAAGGTATAATTTGATATATATCCTTTGTTAGTGGATATAATAACCAACCTAATATTAAAACATTTAGTTACAATGTATATGGACGTTTGGAAAGCTCTATTAACGATGTTGTAGGGATCTTTTCAAGTGTAGTATCCATTACTTTTTTGAACTATTAAATTTGCAGTATAGATACTGTATATATTTAAAATGGTTCTGATCGATACAGAACCATAACCAGAAAATAATGCGTTCTGCCTTTTACAATTATTATGGAGGTACTATATTTGCAACCCCTTTTTATTAAACGGGAAGTTAAATAAAAAATTCGTTTACTGATGATATTAAAAAAAATAAGTTAGTCTAAATTTATTGGAACTCTACACAGTAAAAATCTATATACACATGAGTATATATATGAAATGTCCGTAATCCACTGATATTAACAGAATTATACATAAATAAAAGAAAACTGGTTTTTTTAGTATTTTCAGTTTGCAGTAAAACTGATATTGCGCGTAGTATGCTATCTATATACTTCATCAAACTTATACTTAATAGTTTTTCTATGGGTTGCTGTTTAACAGGTCGTTGTCCTTCAACCACTCTTCCTGGACGGCCTGTATGTACATTTTCAAACGTAGGAACAGAACTGATTATATTCATACGCGAAGAGAAAATCATATTTTTACAGACATTGAGACGGCACGAAAAAATATAGAAATAACCAGCGATTGGAAACTGCAATTATAATACTCATGCATAAAAGAAGGGACCACTGAAAGAGCGACAATTATAGAGGTCTTAATTTATTAAGTGTTTCCTATAAAGCCTATGAGCGAATATTACCAGTATACTGAGAATACTAGAACCGACACTACAAGATAAACAAGCGGGTTTTAGAACAAGCCGATCACCCAGAATTAGATTGTAGTATTCAGACAAATCATTGAAAAAATCACAGCCATACATAGGAAAAGGTGTGTGCAAATGCATTTGATAAGAGTCCAATGAGAAAAAAAAATGAGATGCAATCAAATTGAAAGGAATTAAGAAGACAATGTTAGAGACGTTCGTTGCGAAGTTTATATCGAGAAACAGATAACGTAGTAAGAGTACATGGGATAACGACGAATATATTCAACACTAACAAATAAGTATGACAAGGAAGCATTTTGTGCCCACTGCTTTCCATCACCTTAATGGATGATATCGGAAGAAGCGTATGTGTAAACCTGAAATCAACCTATATAGAATACAGGAAGTTAAGACAAGTAAGTAGACCTGAAAGAATTAAATTACTATTTTATTGTATTCGCAAATAACATAGGAAAATTGCAGCTAAAAACAAAGCAGTTGCATAGAAAACTGACTGAATTCAATCTAAGCATCAACATTTAAAACACCGAAGTAACAATCATAGCACGGGTACCAAAAAAAATGGAAATGTATATCAAAACCAGAAGAATCACTAAAAGCAAATCAATATCATCATAATCAACTATGTGCCTGAAAAAAAAGAAATATTGAGAAAGGCATAAATAGAAAAGTTAACAAAACCACAACTATACATGGACTACTACATTTTCAAATACGAAGTCACTAGAAAAACGAATATGAGAGTATATCAGGTAGTTTTTCTACCTATTGATACAAAATTTCGACTCGTATTCTATACTTCTAAATAACCACGAAACTACATGGGCACATTTAACGAGCCGCCCAACTAAACAGAGGCGAGTGCAGTTCTTTGCAAGATTACTAAAATGCAACTATATGTTAGGGGCGCCAACGAGTCTTCATACAACAAGTGTGCTGAGAAACAAGAACTCATACACTCAAAAGCAGCAGTCGATAACAATATATCTGAAATAAGACAGTTGCAGTAAACAAAATAAGGCAAGTGTAAAATCGTAACAATATACAGTAACTATATTTATTTTAATGCGCAATGTGATCTTCCCATTTCGATGAGGACTTCATTGCTACCTATTGGTTTCTAAGAATACGCCACTCTCACACAATGGCTAAATGCGTTTATTTTAAAATGCAATATATGTACAATAATTCTATTGAAAAATATGCATCACAAATAACAGCTAGGAATGTAATAACATGTAATAACTTACATACTTACTATAAACTAAAGTCTGTAACATTTGATCAACAGAATTTCTTCCTCCGTAAAATACATTATGTTTTTACCTACTCAGTAACGTCTCTACATTGCATTTTAAAATGATAGTTTATTATGTGTTAGGGGCAAAATTTATACTTTATGTGCGTGGCTGGACGGTTTATCTGCCGAGCTTGCGAGATAAGTACAGCCGAACCACATAAAGATACTTTTGCTCCGAATAACATATTGTATTTTTTCTTCAAACATTTATAACACTTTTTTCGGCTGACATGCGGCAGATAAAGTGTTTAGATGCCATGGCAATAAAGTGACAGTTTAGCATCATCAATCAAGCAGTATAATATCACATTTACTGACATTTGAAGACGAAAGCATTTAAACAAGGCGTGGACTTGGCATATCCTTAGAAACCAATGGATAACAATCAAATACTCAGGGAGACGGCAAGACTACATTGCTCTTAAAATAAATTCTCTGTATAATATTCAACGGTTATGTTATATAAAATCAACAACTAATAACATTAAATAAAATCATAGCCAGTACAAGGGTATAATTCCTAAAGTAGCCCGGTTACATCCAATAAACAACAACGCTAAAATCATAGTACTAACCTAATTCGTACAAACAATAAACGATTAAGTCTAAAGCTACAAACAAATCTACGTCAAATCCACGAACACAGTACACACGTAGGTTAAAGATTGAATAAAAGTTAAAACTACAAACAGGTTACAGGTGAAAACTTTCCTTTGCTGCTCTCGTGAATGCATTTTTATTCCTGGCCAGACGCAATTTTTAGCTCCAAGCGTAAAAGCTACAGATCTTGGCTAACTGGGCCAAGGTCGCGTTAACATAATTTGCACGTAAGAAGCACGAGGTGCCACTGTCAAACTTCCAGCGGGGCTTCTAAATGCAAGCCCTGACGAAAAGTAGATTCTGGACCTAATACTAATGGCTGCAAACCATAGCGCAAATTAGAACGGACACGAATAGCTGTCATGTGACAGTTTATTCGTGTCCGTTCAGTGGAAAAACTCTTCTGCTTACCCAGAAAATTTCGCTGCTAAATCCGGCGAAAAGACGTAGAAGACCATCTTGCAAAAACGTCGCTATGAAGCCAAAATCTGGCAAAGGGCGCGGGTTAAACCCTTTATCTAAAACTTCACCATGCGACCATAAGGACCAAAATAACCCAAAGCTTGAAAAGCCACGAAGCGCAACGGTCTTTACTGGTGCACAGCACAAAACGGAAAGAACGGCAACCCATGCACAAAATTGCAGATACCAGAATAACGCCAGATGAAAACAGCGCACTTCGGCAAAGCCGATAAAACCGACCAGCAAAATATGAGAGACGCACTAAAGGCGATTTTACACCGTGAATATGAATAGGAGCGCTAACGACGATTTTACACCCTAACACTATGTTAAGTTATTAGTCTGAGTAGTTTTTAATACTACCGGAGACGCCAAGAAGAAAAATGCAAGCACGCAACATGAAACTCCTGAGAATAATAGAAGTTGCCAAAATAGATAAGATAAGGAGCGAGAAAATCAGAGAAAGATTAACAGCAAAGAAAATAATAGAAAAAATCAATACACAATAACTTAAATGCTTTGGTCACATAAACAGAATGGCAGAAGACAGAAATGTGAACGCCATATGGTAGGCAAAATTAGGACAAAAAGAGAAAAAGTAGACCTACGAAGGTATGGACCGCAAACGTCACGGTGCCACGGGAATCCTGAAAAGGAAAAGAATTGAGTGAACTCGAGCAAAAATAGTAACTGGAAGTAGAAAGGAATAACGGAAAACCATTACTTCTACACCTATATTGGTAGAAGAGGAGGAGATGACGAGGAATTCTAGGGTTATTATGCACTATGAGCTTATTTACTTTTAGTTACTTGCTCTACTGCCGAGTACAAGATAATTTGTTTGTAATCTTTCTTGTCATGCCGTGCTCTCTACAACAAACAATCACTAAGTGTATTAATATTAAGAAACATTTGAAAAGTCTAAAACCCAACATAGAATCTTCATGGCGAGCATATTTTCAAATCGTTCAGAATAGACCATACGTAACGCGTCCCGTTGTCTCTCACCACCCCCTACTGCCCTCTTACATTCTAATGCCAATATGAGTTTTCTGATTCACCGATTTAAAAGATGAGTAAACCGCCGATTAGAAATAAATTAATTCCTATATATAAACGTATGTTCTATGTAACTCTTTCATCTGCACTTCGTCCAAAATCGGCAAAAGTTCCTTATGCCGCCATCGGGCCATTTATGACGCAACGATGAGTATGTGTATTTATCTGGCTAGCCCTGGTCTGTCGCATCTGTGTCCAAATCAAGTTCCCTCTGGGAGCAGGGTTTTGAATCCCAACCGCTACATTGTTTCTTGTTCTTTGCAAATTAAAGTAATTCGCAGTTCTAAGTGTTTCCTTTTATTGTTTCATAATTATTAGTAACGTTAAGATATTTTTTACTTATCTTCTACATAATTTTGAACACTCTTTGTGAGAGACGTTAAAACATTCTTTTTCTTCTGTGACTTTTATTTACAATTCAGTTTGAAAGATGCAGACACTATTGACTAAAGTATAAAGTACTTTTTAGGATACTGCATTGGTAACTAGCGTTTACATAGTTACCAATGCAGTATGCTAAAAATGTTGCTACCGGTCTAATAACGTAAATAGCTAAACCGTCTCGTTTTGCTGTTTCAGTATTATTAGCAACGTTTAGATATTTTTCACCTTTCTTCTACATCATTTTTTAGGATACTGCATTGGTAACTAGCGTTTACATAGTTACAAACGAGTCCGGTAGATAAAATTTACCGGCCTAGACCAGTAGTAGAACTATCGGCCGGTAAATTTTATCTACCGGACTCGTATCCTAAAAAATCTTATACGATACACGACCGGTAGCATTTTTATGGCCTTGCCAAACATACAGGTCTCGCCCTACGGGCTCAACCTGTAAAGTATTGGCGCGGCCATAAAAATGTTGCTACCGGTCTAATACCGTAAATAGCTATTAAACACTCTGTATTCAAATGTATACCCTGGAATATTGGCCAATTTTATTCAGGGCAACTGCAGTAGCTGGTTTTTTTTCAGTAGTTGATAAAATAAGGTTAAGTAGAGAATCCACCTTATCTTGTATTATTGAGGCTAGACTTTGATAAAAACAAAATATGTCAATATAATTTATTAATTTGTAACCAATTTCATTTAGATAAAATAATTTTTAAAAAAATCGCAACATCCGAAATCAGACGTTGTTGGTATGCGGTGCACAAGATGCACGTCGCCAAGTGCGACTAAAAATTACGCATTGATACACGAACGATTTGAAAGAAATACATTATAGTTGAAAGCGAACACATAGCTGATTGTAATTGGCTTAAATTAGTGTTTGTAATAAGCGTAGTATCATTAATTACCAAATTTCTTGATAAAAATCTTCGTTGTTGGACAGCATCTATGCTAACAATTATTTTAGGATTTCAAAAAGTATACTGATATAAAGGATTAGTTGACAATGAAGTTGTTTGAAATTAAACAATTATTTCAAGCTAGTACATGATTTGACATGCAATGTTGCACAATAGATTTCTAGTAAAATAGTGGATTGAGTAGAAGCAATCCAAGGATAATCATTTCTATCCCTTAATCGCCAAGAACATATAAATGCCGTAAATTTGATTACATTATCTACATAGTTCAGCTGTCCTAATTGGTCATTAACTCGTAAATCAACCCCATAATGTGGTTAGACAAAGCGCATACTACGTAATTGGTTCGTAATTGTGTCGTAGTGATTAAGAAGACTATAGTCATCCACGTTCAAATATTTAGTTTGGCTATTCTGACATAATACGAGTAAATGCAGCAGTACAGGCGTAAGTCAGTTGAAACTTGAAATTGAGCCATTAAGATATGTTTTAAAATATATCATAAGTGATATTTCTGTAAAATCCAAATGAGTAATCTATTTGGAACGAATGCATTGCGTAAGACCTCGTAGCAAAAATTACATCCGGTTACTACTTACCGTGATCGCTGTTTGTAATACTACCGTTGATCAATAACGTACCTGCAACAAGCAACATCATTAGCCACTGATATATTTATACATATCGAGTAAAAACTTAGAGAGCAAACGCTTCTATTCATAATTTGGGTTACAAGCAATTGGAAAAGTAGGACGAAGTAGCTTAACAGAGAAGTTATTTATGCACTAGCGTCTCATCAATTTTACCTGACGTAAAGAAATTCTCGTTTGAGATGTATATTACACGAAATTTATTACTATAGATATAGTATCCTAGAAATACATACAAAAGCATCATAAGTTTCTTATTGCTATTAATTTAACTATCACTCACTAGACAGAGAAAAAGCTTCAGAAAACACAATATTCAATTATAAATAAAAATCAAGCGGTATGAATTTATTTTGTAAACGTTATAGTTTTAACTAATCAGATCTTCTAACTTTATAATTATTAAATGACTCTATCTACACATCTACAAGGTTAGGTCGCTACATCCGAATTAAACTGCTACTAATTTGCTATTAACAATTATTCAAAAGTCTGATTACACATTTATTTGTGCGCACTCTATATGCCTGCTATTTAACTGATGGGATATTACAAGTGTAGTATTTCTAACTGATAGGAATGACATTAATTTCAAAATGGTTCCCTGGCCTAGAAAGTAATTTTAATTTAAATCGTTGATGTCCACGCAGTAAACGCTGTTGATATTTAATAATAATTGAACGTAAGTACACCGCGTCACAAAACAAGACATTTCTCCCCATGCCACGACCGAAAGTGAAGCGCAAACCGACGCCACGAGCACGTTTACAAAACGACACCTTTTAGATGGTAAATCTAATCTTTAGATGGCTGCAGCGATTAATACAGAGCTACTCGCCCTGACCTGGAACACCCACCATGCTTTGGAAATGATGTCGATGCTGGCCTGCTGTTAGCAAGGCACAAATCTGCACTCGTATCCACCTGGATGTCGGCTGCATCCTCGTTGATCTTTTGCATCGCTTTCACTGAAGCTGGGGCCTTATTGTAGGGCTCCGCTGCACCACACGTACACTGCTCGCCTATACAGTTGTACACGCACTTAAAAACTAGCTGGATCTCTGTACAATCACATCCCAAACACCATGGCTTGCACTAGACCTAATTGATGCCTCGTATCTACCTGGCGGAAGCCCAATTTCAAAGAAAACCTCCACATATCACCCAGGAAACACTCTCTCAATAAAACGCAATAGAACATAAAAATCACTTATTTTGGGGGAGCTTGGCAAAAACTCTCTTGAAGAAGCCACCCCAATGGTCTATATTGGGGGAGCTTGGCAAAAACTCTCTTGAAGAAGCCACCCCAATGGTCTTGTTTACAATTTTTGCTTTAGTTGCATCAAATGCCAAGCCTACTCTGATTTTGATTTATTTTTGAACAAAGACGCAGCTATTCTAAAAATCATAGTATCAACTACTTACAAGGACGACGCTATATTATAAGTAATCTTAAATTATATTATTACAATTACTGGACATGTTTATACTAAATATCTGTTTTTGTTGATTAAAATATTAATTACTAATATACACGGTTTTCATAGTTAAGTCGGCACTATTGCTAACCTCGTTATTATTGGAGCTACAAAGTCAGTCAAGTAGGAAAACTTGTAGTATTTTTTTCGCCAATTACGATGGTGAAAACGGAATCAAAACCGAACATGAAATTCTTGTCATGTAGAAAAATGCATCCAACTCTAATAACGCTAAGTTACGAAAAATAATACAACACAATCCTAATATTGTGTTTTACGAACTTTATCCAAATTCGTTTTGTGTTTGTCCGTCAGTCTCCGCCAAATGTCGGCTTTTTAGAATTTTTAAATTTTGACTTCAGATTCGAAAAGAGGATGAACAGGTATAACAGGAGTGTCTTAAAAACAAACTCCTATCTCGTAAGGAACATGGGCAAAATTACAGACAAATTAAAGTACGCTTTTATCCTGCAATTAAAATATCGTAGCGCAAGATTTCATACTTCCTAAGGATGCACAATAGAACTCCAAAATGCAAATATTCATATAATAATACGATAACCCTTGCATAAAATACCAACATTACAACGGTTTTCGCCACGGTGAATATTAAATTCTACATCTTATAAGAGAGGTTTAATATAAAATATTGCAACTTCGACAGCCCTGCCTGCAATGTATGCTCCTATAAACGGAATAAGTACTGCATTTCTGACTATTCACACATATTCCACTATTCCAGTATTACATCTAAACGACGTTATTAAACAAACAAAATGCAGCTGTTTTAATAGTTTATTAACGCCACCCGGCCGATACATAGTAATAACGGACGGCGTTGAAGGTTGTCAATCGAGGCGATAGTCGAGATTTATAATGAATTAAGTCTGTTATTTGCAAATTGGCCGTGTGGCGTACTATACTTTTCGTGATATCTACAAAAATTGGCCCCTAACGCACGCTTTTCCTAAATATCAATGTCAATATAACCTAGAGTGTCGCTCTCTTATTGTGACACAGAAATTTGGTTAGTAGCAATGGTGTAAGTAGCCTTCCGAGTGTGTTTTCGTTTGTGTGGCAACGTTTGTTTACAAAAACAAAAGTAAATAAATAACGTCGAAGGTGAAAGTCGTGAAAGCGTTTCTGCTAAAATTTATCAAGAAATTCTCCATGAAGCGGTTGCAGTAGCTCAAAAATTACTGCCTTCGAAAACAAAAAAATATATAGGAAAAGAAATATAAAGAGTTCATCAACTGGAGAAAAAGCAAGAGAATTGAAGTTGTCAAAAAGCTATGCCTCAAATAGATTGTGGACTAAAATTACAATGCTGAAAACCTGTTTGCAGCTCCATAAAAATATTGCCATTTCTAGGTAAGTCCTATAAACCTAAGAAAGCAAAGATGTTAACAGCCATACAAATTAAAACTTTTTTTATGAAAGCATCGAATGAAAATTTTCTGTTGGACAAAGTAATTTTATTGTTTGGAAAATAGGGAGCTTGTCGAAGTGAAGAACTTGTCACATTGACTATCGATAACATTGAGGATACTGGTAAACTCATAATAGTCACCCTGCAAGACACGATTATAGAAAAGACAAATGCACTAGACAATTAATAATAGGAGTGCACCGACGCGTGGTGACCCCTGACCCAGCTTTTATAATTTGTAATATTTACTCGTAGGTTGTTATTACTATTGCTGCACTATTGAACCATATCAAGTTTTGCTATAGTCTATCTTTTTGCAACATGACTCAGAGCAAGCCATGGCTATACATTTTTGTAAAAGTAAGATAGAAATTTAGTTAAAAGTCTTGATGTTGGTCACAAATGAAGTTAGCAATGTAACTAAGAACTAACGTTTGTTTTGTTTGTTTGTTAATGGACAAGGTCTAGGCATGCAGAGTACCACGTACCTTAGACACCGACTGCTATGGTCATATGGTCAAAGTCCTACTTAGAATTTTGCCGAGACTAAGAAGTTCCAACCCTAGCAAGGGATCTTTTACGTGCTACACATCGTAGTAACATAGGACCCACGGCTTTACATCACTTCCGAATAGTGCCATTTACACGCACGCTTTTTCGTACAGGTTTGGAGCGGACGCGCCAAACCCGAGTGCCAAGAGCGCGCATGTAAATGCACCAAAACTGTACAGGCAAAGAATGTGTTGTAACAGGCACGCCAATACCGCACTCCAGGCTCTTGCAATATAAAAATTCTTTCTGCAAAATGGTGAGGCTTGGAGTGCGCACTTGATTGGTGTTAATATAATAATACTACCGGGTGACCATAAATGGTTGTGATTTTTTTTTAGGTTGACACTGTTAATGTTGGTTACCCTGCTGTCAATTTTAAATCTGTGTCAAATTCGAGGTTAGCAGGTTAGGTTTTCCGTCAGTTTTGACACAAAATGACACAAAACTTAACCTGCTAACGTCGAATTTGACATAGACTTAAAATTGACAGCAGGGTAACCAACATTAACAGTGTCAACCTAAGAAAAACCGTCACAACCATTTATGGTCACCCGTTACTTATATTTAATAAAATCCTTTCAAAATGACCATGTCCGACTCACGGTATTAAGCAAAAGATACATTCGAAAAGTTTATAGAAATGTATAAATCTTTCCCATGTCTATAATCATACGGATCATTTTCAAGCAACTCTCGTATAGGGCATTCAGGAATCACAAAAACATTATATGCACATGCCAACGTCAAAAAAAAATTAAATGTTTTTGTGATTCCTGAATGCCCTATACGCGAGTTGCTTGAAAATGATCCGTATGATTATAGACATGGGAAAGATTTATACATTTCTATAAACTTTTCGAATGTATCTTTTGCTTAATACCGTGAGTCGGACATGGTCATTTTGAAAGGATTTTATTAAATACTAGCGGACCCGTCAGACGTTGTCCTGCCCGAACGTTGGTTTGCCTCATATATCTAATACTTACTATATTGCTAGAGGCTATGAGTGGGAAAGTCACGAAGGAAGTGAGACAGACAACCAACTCTTCAATGTATAATGGTGAGCTGTGCGCAAGCGCGGCGGCGTCGTCCGCCCAATGGGGAAGTGGTCAAGTTTAAAATTCGCTTTTAAAGGCGGCTCCTAAACGGCTGGACCGATTTTGATGAAATTTTTTGTGTCTGTTTGAGTGGGTCCCTGGATGGTTTAGATTCACAATTGGATCCGGTAGGTGGCGCTGCAGTCGGGGTCTAGGATTTTTTTAAATTTTTTTTGACAAATTTTTCTTTTAAAAATGTTTAAAGATTTCTCGCATATCATAACATATAACCCCAAAATTTCACCCCCCACAGCCCCCCACTATTTTTTAAAATAAAAAAAAAATCGAAAATTGGAAAATCGAAAAAACCTTTGCTGAACCTGCTAATAGCAGGCAAACCAACATTCGGACAGGACAACGTCTGTCGGGTCGTTGGGGTTATATGTTATGATATGCGACAAATCTTTAAACATTTTTAAAAGAAAATTTGTCAAAAAAAATTCCTAGACCCCGACTGCAGCGCCACCTACCGGATCCAATTGTGAATCTAAACCATCCAGGGACTCACTCAAACAGACACAAAAAATTTCATCAAAATCGGTCCAGCCGTTTAGGAGGAGTTCAGTGACATACACACGTACAGAAGAAATATATATATAAAGATATGGCTCAAAAGCTGGCCAAGTATGGATTGAAAATTTACGCCCTCTGTGACTCACAAACGTTTTATACGTATAATATGCAGGTGTATTGTGGAGATCAACCACCTGGGCCTTACGTCATCTCTAATAGACCCTACGATATCAAAATATTGGTGGGTATTTGGAGGGGGGGGGGGGGGGGTGAAATTTTGGGGGACCCGACAGACGTTGTCCTGTCCGAACATTGGCTTGCCTGCTATTAGCAGGTTCAGCAAAGGTTTTTTCGATTTTCTAATTTTCGATTTTTTTTTCATTTTAAAAAATAGTGGGGGGCGGGTGGGGGGTGAAATTTTGGGGTTATATGTTATGATATGCGAGAAATCTTTAAACATTTTTAAAAGAAAAATTTGTAAAAAAAAAATTTTTTTAAATTCCTAGACCCCGACTGCAGCGCCACCTACCGGATCCAATTGTGAATCTAAACCATCCAGGGACCCACTCAAACAGACACAAAAAATTTCATCAAAATCGGTCCAGCCGTTTAGGAGGAGTTCAGTGACATACACACGTACAGAAGAATTATATATATAAAGATAAGTACCGGGTGACCATAAATGGTTGTGGCGGTTTTTCTTAGGTTGACACTGTTAATGTTGGTTACCCTGCTGTCAATTTTAAGTCTATGTCAAATTCGACGTTAGCAGGTTAAGTTTTGTGTCATTTTGTGTCAAAACTGACGGAAAACCTAACCTGCTAACCTCGAATTTGACACAGATTTAAAATTGACAGCAGGGTAACCAACATTAACAGTGTCAACCTAAGAAAAAAAATCACAACCATTTATGGTCACCCGGTAGTATTATTATATTAACACCAATCAAGTGCGCACTCCAAGCCTCACCATTTTGCAGAAAGAATTTTTATATTGCAAGAGCCTGGAGTGCGGTATTGGCGTGCCTGTTACAACACATTCTTTGCCTGTACAGTTTTGGTGCATTTACATGCGCGCTCTTTGCACTCGGGTTTGGCGCGTCCGCTCCAAACCTGTACGAAAAAGCGTGCGTGTAAATGGCACTAATTACACTAAAAGTTTTGGATTGTACGCTCTAAAACTGCAGTCCAGTGTGCACGCCTGGAGTGTTACGATTTAGGTAACAACGCGATTGGCGCGTGCATTATTGGCCCGCGCTCCGGCGTGCACGTTTGGAGTTCGCTCCAAACCTTCGCGATGGGAGTGTACGTGTAAATGGCACTAATGATGGCATTCTGTAGAGGCTTTCATCTGCATTTTTTAAATTATTGTTGAAAACCTCACCGGGACCGGGAATCGAACTCGCGACCGTACGATCAGTAGCCAGGATGCTTACCACTGAGCTACCGACCCCGGCAAACTAAAGTTTTTGATTATTTTCAAAATTTGTCATTAAACTTGCGAAAGCTTAGTTGCTTTTGTTGGCATTTTGAAAGTATATTTTACAAAATCTTGTAATAACTTTTGCAGTGTTCAAACAGCTGTCAAAAGTGACATAAATGACATTTTTAAGGTTGGGTTAGTACACTAAACAATATTAGAAGTCAGAGCCTGCTATGCGTCATGTTGAAAAATAGCTATTTATGCAACAAGTGCTAAAAGTTGACTTCGGCTTCGTTTCATAATTTTCATGTCTCGTGCATAAACGACTTTTAGCACGCGTTGCATACAATATTTTATCTACGACCTTAATTTTACTGTTATTAATCTATAAATATCGATTTAACAAAGGTTTGCATCTACGGCACTTTATTTTCTTTTTGTCGTAAATATTTTTGGCGCTCTTTTTCCCGCTGTTCTTCCCGTTTTACTGGATCTTCCCTTATTTTCCTTCGTCGTTCTCGTTCTTTTTCTCGTTTTCTTCGTAACTGATCTTCTTTACTGACTGGTGCACTTTTATTTCTAGCCATTGTACCAAGTGAATATAATATCTGAAAGCCGAAACAAACAGTTCCTCATAAATCATTTCCGTGTAGGTAATAGCGTCATTCCCGTGCCTAATCAATGGCACGGGAATGATTACACGGGAATGACGTTATTGCAGGTTATGTTGAATTATTAATAAAGCAGATATCTATCCAATGACGCAATTATTGGAACGTTGGAATACGTGCATACTAACTAATGCGTAACGCCAATATCAAGTAATATTATTTGTAAATTAAAACTATAAAACTTACCACGGAAAATGACGGGTACTAACGTTACAACTACCTAATTAGCAATTGCAATACAACTGCACTCTTTGCCAACGGTTTTTAAAACAAAATGACATGGCGTTTGTTTACAGCTGAGTAGGTATTCGTAGAAAACTGCAGCGTTAGTACTAGCAGAGCCATCTATTATCGTAAAAACTAAAGAGATATTTCAAACACGGGAATGATTATAATTTTGGGAGACATAACTTCAGGTTTAATTTTTCATAAAATAAAATAGAAATGGCCCAATTTTAAACAAAAATGCAAAATAATGAATTCCTTAGACTATCTCTGAGTAATAATAATTATAATAATTGCTATATTTGCTCAAGTAATACTATAATAATGTACCTAGGTTAGAGTAGGGACATGCCACGGGAATGATAAATTAACATATAAATATTTTTTAAAGTATAATTATATATATATTTTCCTAATTTTTTTATTGAAATCCACTAATTGCATATTATATTAGAATAATACCTTTTTAAAACTTTTGTTGTTGTTGACTGTTATCTTTAATTTGTGTGGTGACATCAAAATTGCCACTTTCCAGACATTTACCCATATAAAGATATGGCTCAAAAGCTGGCCAAGTATGGATTGAAAATTTACGCCCTCTGTGACTCACAAACGTTTTATACGTATAATATGCAGGTGTATTGTGGAGATCAACCACCTGGGCCTTACGTCATCTCTAATAGACCCTACGATATCAAAATATTGGTGGGTATTTGGAGGGGGGGGGGGGGTGAAATTTTGGGGGACCCGACAGACGTTGTCCTGTCCGAACATTGGTTTGCCTGCTATTAGCAGGTTCAGCAAAGGTTTTTTCGATTTTCTAATTTTCGATTTTTTTTTCATTTTAAAAAATAGTGGGGGGCGGGTGGGGGGTGAAATTTTGGGGTTATATGTTATGATATGCGAGAAATCTTTAAACATTTTTAAAAGAAAAATTTGTAAAAAAAAATTTTTTTAAATTCCTAGACCCCGACTGCAGCGCCACCTACCGGATCCAATTGTGAATCTAAACCATCCAGGGACCCACTCAAACAGACACAAAAAATTTCATCAAAATCGGTCCAGCCGTTTAGGAGGAGTTCAGTGACATACACACGTACAGAAGAATTATATATATAAAGATAAGTACCGGGTGACCATAAATGGTTGTGGCGGTTTTTCTTAGGTTGACACTGTTAATGTTGGTTACCCTGCTGTCAATTTTAAGTCTATGTCAAATTCGACGTTAGCAGGTTAAGTTTTGTGTCATTTTGTGTCAAAACTGACGGAAAACCTAACCTGCTAACCTCGAATTTGACACAGATTTAAAATTGACAGCAGGGTAACCAACATTAACAGTGTCAACCTAAGAAAAAAAATCACAACCATTTATGGTCACCCGGTAGTATTATTATATTAACACCAATCAAGTGCGCACTCCAAGCCTCACCATTTTGCAGAAAGAATTTTTATATTGCAAGAGCCTGGAGTGCGGTATTGGCGTGCCTGTTACAACACATTCTTTGCCTGTACAGTTTTGGTGCATTTACATGCGCGCTCTTTGCACTCGGGTTTGGCGCGTCCGCTCCAAACCTGTACGAAAAAGCGTGCGTGTAAATGGCACTAATTACACTAAAAGTTTTGGATTGTACGCTCTAAAACTGCAGTCCAGTGTGCACGCCTGGAGTGTTACGATTTAGGTAACAACGCGATTGGCGCGTGCATTATTGGCCCGCGCTCCGGCGTGCACGTTTGGAGTTCGCTCCAAACCTTCGCGATGGGAGTGTACGTGTAAATGGCACTAATGATGGCATTCTGTAGAGGCTTTCATCTGCATTTTTTAAATTATTGTTGAAAACCTCACCGGGACCGGGAATCGAACTCGCGACCGTACGATCAGTAGCCAGGATGCTTACCACTGAGCTACCGACCCCGGCAAACTAAAGTTTTTGATTATTTTCAAAAATTTGTCATTAAACTTGCGAAAGCTTAGTTGCTTTTGTTGGCATTTTGAAAGTATATTTTACAAAATCTTGTAATAACTTTTGCAGTGTTCAAACAGCTGTCAAAAGTGACATAAATGACATTTTTAAGGTTGGGTTAGTACACTAAACAATATTAGAAGTCAGAGCCTGCTATGCGTCATGTTGAAAAATAGCTATTTATGCAACAAGTGCTAAAAGTTGACTTCGGCTTCGTTTCATAATTTTCATGTCTCGTGCATAAACGACTTTTAGCACGCGTTGCATACAATATTTTATCTACGACCTTAATTTTACTGTTATTAATCTATAAATATCGATTTAACAAAGGTTTGCATCTACGGCACTTTATTTTCTTTTTGTCGTAAATATTTTTGGCGCTCTTTTTCCCGCTGTTCTTCCCGTTTTACTGGATCTTCCCTTATTTTCCTTCGTCGTTCTCGTTCTTTTTCTCGTTTTCTTCGTAACTGATCTTCTTTACTGACTGGTGCACTTTTATTTCTAGCCATTGTACCAAGTGAATATAATATCTGAAAGCCGAAACAAACAGTTCCTCATAAATCATTTCCGTGTAGGTAATAGCGTCATTCCGTGCCTAATCAATGGCACGGGAATGATTACACGGGAATGACGTTATTGCAGGTTATGTTGAATTATTAATAAAGCAGATATCTATCCAATGACGCAATTATTGGAACGTTGGAATACGTGCATACTAACTAATGCGTAACGCCAATATCAAGTAATATTATTTGTAAATTAAAACTATAAAACTTACCACGGAAAATGACGGGTACTAACGTTACAACTACCTAATTAGCAATTGCAATACAACTGCACTCTTTGCCAACGGTTTTTAAAACAAAATGACATGGCGTTTGTTTACAGCTGAGTAGGTATTCGTAGAAAACTGCAGCGTTAGTACTAGCAGAGCCATCTATTATCGTAAAAACTAAAGAGATATTTCAAACACGGGAATGATTATAATTTTGGGAGACATAACTTCAGGTTTAATTTTTCATAAAATAAAATAGAAATGGCCCAATTTTAAACAAAAATGCAAAATAATGAATTCCTTAGACTATCTCTGAGTAATAATAATTATAATAATTGCTATATTTGCTCAAGTAATACTATAATAATGTACCTAGGTTAGAGTAGGGACATGCCACGGGAATGATAAATTAACATATAAATATTTTTTAAAGTATAATTATATATATATTTTCCTAATTTTTTTATTGAAATCCACTAATTGCATATTATATTAGAATAATACCTTTTTAAAACTTTTGTTGTTGTTGACTGTTATCTTTAATTTGTGTGGTGACATCAAAATTGCCACTTTCCAGACATTTACCCATATAAAGATATGGCTCAAAAGCTGGCCAAGTATGGATTGAAAATTTACGCCCTCTGTGACTCACAAACGTTTTATACGTATAATATGCAGGTGTATTGTGGAGATCAACCACCTGGGCCTTACGTCATCTCTAATAGACCCTACGATATCAAAATATTGGTGGGTATTTGGAGGGGGGGGGGGGGTGAAATTTTGGGGGACCCGACAGACGTTGTCCTGTCCGAACATTGGTTTGCCTGCTATTAGCAGGTTCAGCAAAGGTTTTTTCGATTTTCTAATTTTCGATTTTTTTTCATTTTAAAAAATAGTGGGGGGCGGGTGGGGGGTGAAATTTTGGGGTTATATGTTATGATATGCGAGAAATCTTTAAACATTTTTAAAAGAAAAATTTGTAAAAAAAAAATTTTTTTAAATTCCTAGACCCCGACTGCAGCGCCACCTACCGGATCCAATTGTGAATCTAAACCATCCAGGGACCCACTCAAACAGACACAAAAAATTTCATCAAAATCGGTCCAGCCGTTTAGGAGGAGTTCAGTGACATACACACGTACAGAAGAATTATATATATAAAGATAAGTACCGGGTGACCATAAATGGTTGTGGCGGTTTTTCTTAGGTTGACACTGTTAATGTTGGTTACCCTGCTGTCAATTTTAAGTCTATGTCAAATTCGACGTTAGCAGGTTAAGTTTTGTGTCATTTTGTGTCAAAACTGACGGAAAACCTAACCTGCTAACCTCGAATTTGACACAGATTTAAAATTGACAGCAGGGTAACCAACATTAACAGTGTCAACCTAAGAAAAAAAATCACAACCATTTATGGTCACCCGGTAGTATTATTATATTAACACCAATCAAGTGCGCACTCCAAGCCTCACCATTTTGCAGAAAGAATTTTTATATTGCAAGAGCCTGGAGTGCGGTATTGGCGTGCCTGTTACAACACATTCTTTGCCTGTACAGTTTTGGTGCATTTACATGCGCGCTCTTTGCACTCGGGTTTGGCGCGTCCGCTCCAAACCTGTACGAAAAAGCGTGCGTGTAAATGGCACTAATTACACTAAAAGTTTTGGATTGTACGCTCTAAAACTGCAGTCCAGTGTGCACGCCTGGAGTGTTACGATTTAGGTAACAACGCGATTGGCGCGTGCATTATTGGCCCGCGCTCCGGCGTGCACGTTTGGAGTTCGCTCCAAACCTTCGCGATGGGAGTGTACGTGTAAATGGCACTAATGATGGCATTCTGTAGAGGCTTTCATCTGCATTTTTTAAATTATTGTTGAAAACCTCACCGGGACCGGGAATCGAACTCGCGACCGTACGATCAGTAGCCAGGATGCTTACCACTGAGCTACCGACCCCGGCAAACTAAAGTTTTTGATTATTTTCAAAAATTTGTCATTAAACTTGCGAAAGCTTAGTTGCTTTTGTTGGCATTTTGAAAGTATATTTTACAAAATCTTGTAATAACTTTTGCAGTGTTCAAACAGCTGTCAAAAGTGACATAAATGACATTTTTAAGGTTGGGTTAGTACACTAAACAATATTAGAAGTCAGAGCCTGCTATGCGTCATGTTGAAAAATAGCTATTTATGCAACAAGTGCTAAAAGTTGACTTCGGCTTCGTTTCATAATTTTCATGTCTCGTGCATAAACGACTTTTAGCACGCGTTGCATACAATATTTTATCTACGACCTTAATTTTACTGTTATTAATCTATAAATATCGATTTAACAAAGGTTTGCATCTACGGCACTTTATTTTCTTTTTGTCGTAAATATTTTTGGCGCTCTTTTTCCCGCTGTTCTTCCCGTTTTACTGGATCTTCCCTTATTTTCCTTCGTCGTTCTCGTTCTTTTTCTCGTTTTCTTCGTAACTGATCTTCTTTACTGACTGGTGCACTTTTATTTCTAGCCATTGTACCAAGTGAATATAATATCTGAAAGCCGAAACAAACAGTTCCTCATAAATCATTTCCGTGTAGGTAATAGCGTCATTCCCGTGCCTAATCAATGGCACGGGAATGATTACACGGGAATGACGTTATTGCAGGTTATGTTGAATTATTAATAAAGCAGATATCTATCCAATGACGCAATTATTGGAACGTTGGAATACGTGCATACTAACTAATGCGTAACGCCAATATCAAGTAATATTATTTGTAAATTAAAACTATAAAACTTACCACGGAAAATGACGGGTACTAACGTTACAACTACCTAATTAGCAATTGCAATACAACTGCACTCTTTGCCAACGGTTTTTAAAACAAAATGACATGGCGTTTGTTTACAGCTGAGTAGGTATTCGTAGAAAACTGCAGCGTTAGTACTAGCAGAGCCATCTATTATCGTAAAAACTAAAGAGATATTTCAAACACGGGAATGATTATAATTTTGGGAGACATAACTTCAGGTTTAATTTTTCATAAAATAAAATAGAAATGGCCCAATTTTAAACAAAAATGCAAAATAATGAATTCCTTAGACTATCTCTGAGTAATAATAATTATAATAATTGCTATATTTGCTCAAGTAATACTATAATAATGTACCTAGGTTAGAGTAGGGACATGCCACGGGAATGATAAATTAACATATAAATATTTTTTAAAGTATAATTATATATATATTTTCCTAATTTTTTTATTGAAATCCACTAATTGCATATTATATTAGAATAATACCTTTTTAAAACTTTTGTTGTTGTTGACTGTTATCTTTAATTTGTGTGGTGACATCAAAATTGCCACTTTCCAGACATTTACCCATATAAAGATATGGCTCAAAAGCTGGCCAAGTATGGATTGAAAATTTACGCCCTCTGTGACTCACAAACGTTTTATACGTATAATATGCAGGTGTATTGTGGAGATCAACCACCTGGGCCTTACGTCATCTCTAATAGACCCTACGATATCAAAATATTGGTGGGTATTTGGAGGGGGGGGGGGGGGGGTGAAATTTTGGGGGACCCGACAGACGTTGTCCTGTCCGAACATTGGTTTGCCTGCTATTAGCAGGTTCAGCAAAGGTTTTTTCGATTTTCTAATTTTCGATTTTTTTTTCATTTTAAAAAATAGTGGGGGGCGGGTGGGGGGTGAAATTTTGGGGTTATATGTTATGATATGCGAGAAATCTTTAAACATTTTTAAAAGAAAAATTTGTAAAAAAAAAATTTTTTTAAATTCCTAGACCCCGACTGCAGCGCCACCTACCGGATCCAATTGTGAATCTAAACCATCCAGGGACCCACTCAAACAGACACAAAAAATTTCATCAAAATCGGTCCAGCCGTTTAGGAGGAGTTCAGTGACATACACACGTACAGAAGAATTATATATATAAAGATAAGTACCGGGTGACCATAAATGGTTGTGGCGGTTTTTCTTAGGTTGACACTGTTAATGTTGGTTACCCTGCTGTCAATTTTAAGTCTATGTCAAATTCGACGTTAGCAGGTTAAGTTTTGTGTCATTTTGTGTCAAAACTGACGGAAAACCTAACCTGCTAACCTCGAATTTGACACAGATTTAAAATTGACAGCAGGGTAACCAACATTAACAGTGTCAACCTAAGAAAAAAAATCACAACCATTTATGGTCACCCGGTAGTATTATTATATTAACACCAATCAAGTGCGCACTCCAAGCCTCACCATTTTGCAGAAAGAATTTTTATATTGCAAGAGCCTGGAGTGCGGTATTGGCGTGCCTGTTACAACACATTCTTTGCCTGTACAGTTTTGGTGCATTTACATGCGCGCTCTTTGCACTCGGGTTTGGCGCGTCCGCTCCAAACCTGTACGAAAAAGCGTGCGTGTAAATGGCACTAATTACACTAAAAGTTTTGGATTGTACGCTCTAAAACTGCAGTCCAGTGTGCACGCCTGGAGTGTTACGATTTAGGTAACAACGCGATTGGCGCGTGCATTATTGGCCCGCGCTCCGGCGTGCACGTTTGGAGTTCGCTCCAAACCTTCGCGATGGGAGTGTACGTGTAAATGGCACTAATGATGGCATTCTGTAGAGGCTTTCATCTGCATTTTTTAAATTATTGTTGAAAACCTCACCGGGACCGGGAATCGAACTCGCGACCGTACGATCAGTAGCCAGGATGCTTACCACTGAGCTACCGACCCCGGCAAACTAAAGTTTTTGATTATTTTCAAAATTTGTCATTAAACTTGCGAAAGCTTAGTTGCTTTTGTTGGCATTTTGAAAGTATATTTTACAAAATCTTGTAATAACTTTTGCAGTGTTCAAACAGCTGTCAAAAGTGACATAAATGACATTTTTAAGGTTGGGTTAGTACACTAAACAATATTAGAAGTCAGAGCCTGCTATGCGTCATGTTGAAAAATAGCTATTTATGCAACAAGTGCTAAAAGTTGACTTCGGCTTCGTTTCATAATTTTCATGTCTCGTGCATAAACGACTTTTAGCACGCGTTGCATACAATATTTTATCTACGACCTTAATTTTACTGTTATTAATCTATAAATATCGATTTAACAAAGGTTTGCATCTACGGCACTTATAATTTATGTCATAATAAACAGTAGGCCTTGGCGCGCGGGTCAAGGTCAGTTACGAATTATTAATACTACACATCTGACTGTATTGATTACATAACGCTTTAATTATTTCAAAAACACTTTACCTGTAACGCAAGAAGTAACTAGAATAACTTTACAACTTCACTTCCAGTTCGAAATTGTAGTTTTATAACCTCACTTCACTTTATACCACACATGCGCTTAAAGTAAACAGCTGATTTCTTTAACCACGCTAAACTATAAAACGTCACTTTTAGTGAAACTAGCTAGCGCTAAAATGCCTACTTTTAGTAGTGGACGTAGATAAAGAACTTTATTGCACGTATTCAATATGTACACATGTTTATGTAGTGCGATTCATAACAAAGCATTCTTCCAGAAGCATTTGTTTCTGTTGCAAGAAAAAAATTTATGATATTAAAAATTGGTCCCTGTACACCTCACTGAAATGACAGGTAACAATAAAAATATGAAATTATGCGGGTTAAGTGTTGAAGTCTCGAATATGTTCAGAGTGAGTCCAGTGATCACTTTTAAAATTTAATAAAGTGTTATTTCTCGTTCAACTTGAGTCAATTTATTCTGCGCATCAGGAAATGTTGCTTTACTTAGTCGCGTTCACGCAAGAACAGTTTGAGCAAGCCATGAATTCTGATATTCGGCCCTTCGGCATTTGTATTAATTGTTCTTAAACTTATTTTCCAAAAATAACAAAAGCAAGTGAGACATTTGCCAGCAAATGTGACAACGAATAACAAAGGTAATTTTTCTTATTCTAAATATTTCTGTAAGTATGGAGAATACTTCTCATTATACGTTTTAAGAGTCTAAATATCCGCTAATTTTAGTTGGATATTCGAAAAACTTAAGACATAGAAGTAGTCAGCAAGTGAGTACTACTATTACAAGGGGAAAACGTTAACTTCGGCTGAATCCCTGTCTTCTCCTTACAAAATCACACGGTAATTTCCCTAGAGGTATTCGTTAGGCAGAGGCAATTATTTTTTCGAGTTCTGATAGATTGCTGCAATATAAAATTCATTCTATATTTCATATACATTCAAACCTAAATATAGAAAAACGTACTTAATAATTCCAACTTTTAAATTGGATAAACTCGTTAATTTATAAATAATCTAATTTTCTTCTAATATACTCTCTCTTTGATGCCGTGGTCAAAGTTATGCATCCCATTATTAAATTATACTAGTTAACCCGATACTACTAAAAAAAAATTATATTAATCAAGAATCATATAGTAGGTTCAGCTTGCCAGTGTCAACTTGTTATTTATTTTGCGTACTTCAACAAATTTTTGAGATAAGAAATGCCTTCAAGCGAATGTAAGAGTAATAAAATGTATAGTGTTTTTTTGCTTTATGATTCAGAGCAGGCTTTGCTTTTGCATTTTTGTAACAGTGTAGGTAGTTGGTTACAAAGAAAAAACACTAGTAATGCCAAAAACTTATTACAACTGTCAATGCGTTATCTTATAAGCACTATTATACACAATGAAAGCTAAAACTACTGAACCATTGACATTAAATAAGATATTGCTTTATTTTAAGCACGTTTATTTAAACATGGTTGTCATGTAACTGTACAGAAAAGTCATAAAATTTCTAGACATCGATTTATCTTGTATGTTCTCATGTATTAACGATACAAGTTTGATTCTGAGCATCTTAATGACAAGAGTTTGATTGCCAAAAACGAGGCGGTGAGCCGAGTTTTGCGCCAATCAAACGAGTCTCGTTAAGTGCCATAAGCAAACGTGTATTGTTCAATATTTGATCTTCATCAATAAACTCTGGTTCAATGCATTTTTTATATAAAAAGAGTGTGGTAATATTCATTACCGCACTGAGTGCGGTAATGAAGCTTTTAACGATACTAAAATTAATTTTGTTAAGAGGCTACAACAACACGGATGAAGATAAAAAATATTTTATTAACAACTTGCTGATGATTTTTGTTTGCAGGTCTGTGTTGTAATAATATATTATACATCAAGGTAGCGAAGCGTAGTATTATAACCTGAGCGCATATTTGATACTGAGCGCGCAGCGCGAAGTATCTAAAGCGCGAAGGTTATATGACGATTCGCTACCGTGGTGTATATACTATTTTTTGCACTACCAAACGGCTTAATACCAAAATTCCCAACAAATTTCGAAAAGATTTTAACTGTCAACCTGACAATGCAGCACTTTAAAACGTCAAAATTAAAATAGTCATATTTGGTAACTTAGCAATTTATTAGTTACCACGGTGAAAATTGTTTATTTTATTTTCTCTCCCGTGGTGGAGTAAATCAACTTCACGACCTAAAGATAAGCCAATAACGGTGCGTTCTGGGACGACTCGTGCAAAATAGTTATTTGTTTCATTAGTACAAAAAATGCATGATTTCCGGACAAGTAAGACAGATCGCAGGACGACGCGCAGCGAATAAACATGGCGGACGTGGCGGTACTCTCCTATATACACTGGCTCTGCACCAGCCCATAGTGCCTTGATAGAGACAGTGGCGACAATAGGCTCAATTTGCCACAAAATGGCGGCGTATAGCCTACTAACTTTAATAAATTGAACGTTTTTGAATGGTCATGGTTACACAACGTATAAATAATATGTTGGTGGCACTGTAAGTCTAT
>CALNHX010012524.1:0-24530 GCA_940337035.1 Agriotes lineatus
ACAAAATTCGGAGAAGCTGCCAGCCGGGGGCGAAACCGTTGAGAACGTTTCAAGGCTTCGAATTTTCAAAGGAAGCAGACTTGGCTTTGGGAAAATTTGCATACATCAAAGCCAAGTGCGAAACATTTACGTTTTGTGTTTAAGTTCAGAATTTAAATACAGTTCGTCCCAGCAATCTTTTCCCTGACGTCATGTGCGTATGAAGTAATCACGGAAATGATCTAAAATTGTGCTTGCCTCTGTTTCCCGTTGACGTATATCATTTACGGATATGCTCCATACCCACATGACATCAAAGAAAAGACTTCATCAAGGAAATGTTGGATATGATTAAAAATAAAGTTAATTCACTAGCAAGCTTTTAAGTGAGCTACAGAGGCTAACCAACCCTAATTCAAATATTTAAATACGTATTGCAATATAGTGAAATTTTGTTTAAATGCAATTGAATCGTAAAGTCAGCTAAAAAACAAGCAAATCTATAATATAAATCAGTGTAACTACCAAAGTTACAAATACTAATTTAACCACGCAATTAAAAGCTATAACAATCATTTTAATAGATTGGAAACTTAAACTCTACTTTTCAAGAAGGCGATTTTAATGGAACACCTTTTCAGACACGTTAAATAAAGATTTAATATTGGAGTTTCAGGAGATACTCTTATATTGGTTTCTATTATAATACTAAACCAGCTATAATAGCTCAGTCCTTAAACGGTTACTTAAGCATACATATTTAACTCAACAATAAATAATTACAGGTCTTCAACGCCACCCCTGTTACGATATTAACACTAAAACAATTATTTCCTTATACATTAATTTAAGGGTTTAACTGCCTAGGAGGGTGCATAACTACTGCACCTAAATTATGACCCTTAATCCAATATCAAAATCACTACAATTTATGGACTAAATTGTTAACAAGTTAATTTAAGAGGTTGATTCGTTAATTTTCATTGTATAAGCTGAATTTCGACCAATTTTACAATTAAATCCGTTATTGGGCTAGCTATAAGACCAGTAGCTTTAACAGATCGCAGTAATTTAGCGTGCTGAATTAGATGAGTGTTAATCCATGCAGACTATAATAACTAATCTAATTATTACATGGCTTAGAATAAACTAGAATAACTAGATTTTTAACGTACAAAATTATTTGGACGGTTTAATTCGTAAATTTAATAACTATACAATTCCCTCAACTGTTACTGTAATATTAAAACGAGTTTTTTGACGAGTTATAACAACTACTACGGTAACTTTAAGGGTTGGATTATTAATTGTGATGGCAATAGCTAAACTTTGAGCCACATTGCAATATTAAAAACAATTTCTTTAACGAGTTATCGCAATTTAACCGAAAGACTTATTAATTCGGTGATTATAGCATCTAAGTTTCAAGCCATACTTCAATCAAACGAATTCAATTATTGGAGAGGTTAGAACAACCAGCAAGCTAACGACTTAAATTAATTAACGGATCAATTTCTCAATTTAAGAAATATAGTAGCGAAGTCTGGAGTCTTACTGCAATATCAAAATAGCTTTTTGGTCGATTATAACATTTTTTAACGAGCTACGGTAATTTAACTCGGTGTCTTATTAATTGAGTAATTTTAGCAACTAAATGTCAACCAATACAGCAATAACGTTTTTAACAAATAAAATTAATTTAGTGAGTTGCTCTGTTAATTTCGTTACTATAGCAGCGAAGTCTTTTGAATAAGTTACGATAATTTAGGGGTTGTTTCATCAATTATAGTAGTAACAAGTAAATCACGGCGGATACTGCAATATTAACTAAAAGGGTTATTGGACTCGCTGGAAATATATTTTTTAACGAGTTGCAGTAGCTAAATTAACGTGCCAAAGTTCTAATCGAATAATTATGTCAGTTATGTGTTAATTTATACAGCAATAAATACTAATCCAATTATTGAAGTGACTAGAATAACTAGAATGTTAACGAATTTTATTAATTAGCGGGTTAACTCATTTATTCAATAACTATAACAGACACATCTCGACTCTAATTTAATATTAAAACCAATATGGTTATTGGACGAATAATAACTTCTAACTTTTAATTATTGACGTTAACTTATGGTGCTGATTCATTAACTGCGATTGTAATAGTAACATTAACAGCAATATTAAATCCAAATCGGTTACTGTTCGAGTTTTAATAGCAATTTCTTTAATGAAAACGGGTAATTTAACGGGCTTACTTATTAATTGAGTGAGTATATCAGCTATTACAGCAACAAAGACTAATGCAATTATTGGAAAGGTGAGAACACCTAGATAATTAACGAAATTAATTAATTTAGGGGTTAACTCGTCAATTTATAGCCTATATCAATATTACATTATAAAAGTTATACAGTTTTCATAGAAATTATAACAACTACGTTAATTCAAGGTGTTTATTCGTTAATTGTCATTGGAACTACTAAATTTTGAGCACTATTAGAAATACGTCTGTTATTAGGCGAGTTATAATAATTTATTTAACGAATTACAGTAATTCAATGCGTTGACTTATTAACTGAGCGATTGTTTCAGCTAAATTCAACCTATAGTGCAATCAAGACCACCGCCATTATTGGAGGGGTTATAATAAGTAGATTGTCAGCAAATTAAATTACTTACTTAACTCGTTAATTTAAAACTATTTTCGGCGCTTACTACAGTATTAAATAGTACCTAATACAGTAGTTGGACGAGGTATTAATAACTAACTTTTCAACAAGTTGCATTAATGTAAAGAATGGTTTGCTGTCATTGTAAAAACTAGAGTTCGACTAATACTGCAATATTAAAACTAAATTCGTCAATGGACAAGTTATACTAGCAACTTCTTTAATGTATTGCGGTACCTAGTTTAATGCACTGACTTGTTTGTTGAGCGATAATATCATCTAAATGTCAATCTATTCAGTAATAAAGACTAATACAATTTTCGGAGGAGTTAAAACAACCAGATCGCTAACAACTAAAATCATTTAATGTGTTAACTGGTTATTTTAATAACTACAGCAGCAAAGTTAACAAATTATATTAATTAACGGGCTCGCTTCTCAATTCAATAAATGTATAATAGGGAAGTCTCGACTCTTACTGCAATATTAACTAAAAGGGTTATTGGACTCGCTGGAAATATATTTTTTAACGAGTTGCAGTAGCTAAGTTAACGTGCCAAAGTTCTAATCGAATAATTATGTCAGTTATGTGTTAATTTATACAGCAATAAATACTAATCCAATTATTGAAGTGACTAGAATAACTATAATGTTAACGAATTTTATTAATTAGGGGATTAACTCATTTATTCAATAACTATAACAGATACATCTCGACTCTAATTTAATATTAAAACCAATATGGTTATTGGACGAATAATAACTTCTAACTTTTAATTATTGACGTTAACTTATGCTGCTGATTCATTAACTGCGATTGTAATAGTAACATTAACAGCAATATTAAATCCAAATCTGTTACTGGACGAGCTTTAATAACAATTTCTTTAATTGAAACGGGTAATTTAACGGGCTTACTTATTAATTGAGTGAGTATATCAGCTATTACAGCAACAAAGACTAATGTAATTATTGGAAAGGTGAGAACACCTAGATAATTAACGAAATTAATTAATTTAGGGGTTAACTCGTTAATTTAATGCCTATATCAATATTACATTATAAAAGTTATACAGTTTTCATACAAATTATAACAACTACGTTAATTCAAGGTGTTTATTCGTATTGTCATTGGAACTACTAAATTTTGAGCACTATTAGAAATACGTCTGTTATTAGGCGAGTTATAATAATTTATTTAACGAATTACAGTAATTCAATGCGTTGACTTATTAACTGAGCGATTGTTTCAGCTAAATTCAACCTATAGTGCAATCAAGACTAACGCCATTATTGGAGGGGTTATAATAAGTAGATTGTCAGCAAATTAAATTACTTACTTAACTCGTTAATTTAAAACTATTTTCGGCGCTTACTACAGTATTAAATAGTAATACAGTAGTTGGACGAGGTATTAATAACTAACTTTTCAACAAGTTGCATTAATGTAAAGGATGGTTCGCTGTCATTGTAAAAACTAGAGTTCGACTAATACTGCAATATTAAAACTAAATCCGTTAATGGACAAGTTATATTAGCAACTTCTTTAATGTATTGCGGTACCTATAGTTTAATGCACTGACTTGTTTGTTGAGCGATAATATCATCTAATGTTAATCTATTCAGTAATAAAGACTAATACAATTTTCGGAGGAGTTAAAACAACCAGATCGTTAACAACTAAAATTATTTTAATGTGTTAACTGGTTATTTTAATAACTACAGCAGCAAAGTTAACAAATTAAATTAATTAACGGGTTCGCTTCTCAATTCAATAAATGTATAAAGTATAATAGGGAAGTCTCCACTCTTACTGCAATATCAATACTAACACAGTTGTTGGACGAGTTAGAACGATTTATGTAACGGGCTCATACATTAATTGAGTGATTATAGCAGCTACATTTCAACTTATAATATAATAACGACTAATCAACTATTGGATGGGTTGGAATAACGACTTGCATGAACTTAAGGTGTTAGCTCGCTAATTCAATAACTACAGAACAAAAATCTTCACACTTATTGCTTAAAAAACTAGTTTATGTCCTGAATTAATTAGATTTACTACATTTTTAACGAATTCAATTAAGTTAATGGGTGGACTCATTAACTACAGCTAAATTTTAACTCTTATCACAATAGTAAAATGAATTCAGCTCTTGAATGAGTTATAGTAATTCACTTCTCAACATGTTATTTTAAAGATTTATTGGCATTATTAAAAGGATTTTTGAATTTGAATTTAGTTTGTGATCAAGCACTTCATTAAATTTCTGTATTGCGAACGCTAAGCCAAATCTACATTGCCAATCATGTTTTAAGTTGTGATGATTTCGGAGGCTTTCACGGCCATTGTCATTAAGTAAAAAACGACCGTGTCATTATTGAGGCCTTACAAAAGTGGGCGAAACTTTGAGTTCTTCGACCTCAATAATGACACGGTCCAATCCCGAAAGTCTTTTTTTACTTCATGTTTTAAGTTGACTAGGAATTAATTAAAATGAGCTACTTTAGTGCAAATTTGTGCAATAAATTAATTTAGCGATTTCAATTAGCACATAAACTTTGACACCAAAAGTGTGTAAGTATGATTAAATAATTTAGTACTTATTATATAAATTATTATTAAATTTGTTGTACAACTCACTATCATTCTTAAACGAGCTGTCGAAATTAATCTGGCCTATTAGCTAGTAACTATTGATTTTCTATATTTGACTGCCCATATTGGAAGTCTAATTGAATGTTGCGGGATTTGAATGGAAATCATTTTCACTTTCACATTGCAACTAGTTGCGGCACTTAATTAAACCACTCACAATAAGTAATCATTTATTAGGCAGGAGCTAATGATTTACTAGATAGCTAAGTGAATTAACGTTAAGCTATAAACGCCCATTCAACCCTTCACTAAGTACAAAGCTCAACTCTTAGTAGGCAGAAATTCGTAATTTTTTTAAATTAACAATGAGTGGCATTTTTTAGCAAATTATTGACACAAATTATAATTATACTTGTTAACGAGTTGCTTTATGTTCCGATTTAATAAATTATACGTTTTTTATTAAGTGAATTTGTTTTAACGAGGTTTTCGACTGTAGCCACGTATTAATAGTAGCCTTTAATGAATTGCAATCTAAACCTATAACATGCTATCGAAATTGGCTTAATCCTTGTGTAGAAGCTAATCTAAAGCTAGAGCAAGCTGCAGAGATTAGTAAAGTTTTACATCTAACCGAGTGTTGATACAACAGAACTATTAATTTAGACGTTGCCATTTGCAACTCTAATTATATCATCAATTGCGTCAACTAGTTGCGCGAGAAAACACCTTAATTAATTGTTAAATGCTTGAAACCGTTAATAGAAATACAAACATTCCCAGGGAATTGCACAACTCTACAATCCACCATTTTGATGCCAGAGAAAGTACTAAGAAATCTTGAGATTTATACAATTTTAAGCAACTTTAGAGCCATATTGACACATTTCTAAGCGGGAATCGGGTTAATTGGCAATTAATTCAACTCTAGATGAAGTAACAGTTACATAAACTGCAAATTATGACACTTCCAAAACTAATTGCAACACTAATTCAACTCAAATTAACGGTTAACGAGCCAAATGGCTATACTTTAATTAGCTTTGATACTTTATTCTACTTGTATTTATTGTTTCCTATTTTTTACCACTTCGATGTAACGATAAGAAACCAAACAAACAAATAAAAATTTGCCCAGGGTAAATATTTAAGAATTTGTATGTATAATCCTGGGCTAAACTAATGTCTAAGTAGCTACTTATCATTTAGTGTATTATGAGAACATTTGCAAGAGCTTATAATAAACCATTAGTGAGATTAGCGTTAGCTTTGCCAGGTTATAGATGAATAATTAATATTACTCTAGGACATTATCTCCGGCCGTGACTGTACACCTTCTAAAAGTGATTGAAATTGGGTTGTTTTTTAAGGATAACATAAATATGTTTCAAATGCAGGCTCGAATTAAAAAAGACACATACCACCCCCCCTCCTGTAATTCCTCCTGCACAAGTATTCCTCCAGCATTAATCGTGCGCCACAAAGAATCTCAAATTCCACAACACTCAGCGTCCGATTTCGAAATCCAAAGCCGGCCCGATCGCCCGACCTGTTCGCAAGACCGATTTGTTTAAACTGAGCTGCTTTCGAAGGTGTATTATTTCCTAGGGTAGAGATAGGTACTGCTAGTTATCGAGGTAAGGGCCATTGTGCCAAAAGCGAGGAGGCGCAGGGGCAAGGGTGGCCCAGGGGTGGGTGCCGCATTGTTGACGATTGTTTCGATTTTTCTGGGCGTGAGAGTATGCAGTTTCTGGTTTACGATGGGGCACTTTTGGTGTTTGTAGGTAAAACTGAGCCTCCGGAACTGGGCCGCTGACTTGAGGGCCCATAATTGCATTTTAATGGGGCTTAGCCTGCAAGTCGATGCAAATTGTAGATGCGGCTCTAAGAGGATTACGGAGGCTTGGATTTAAGAAGGGCTCATTGCTTCCAGAAACAATCGGACTGGTCATTACGCGATCGTTTAAAAATTTCAAGGACGTTTGCAGTCAAAAACTGTTTTGTAGAAATCCCACATAACTCAACAAAATCAGAAAGAACATTCACTTTTTTAGTTGTCAATTGAAGCATTCTTCTCAAAATTTTCGAAGACTTGAGTTATACAGGAAGAAATAGATTGAACGACACAAAAACGAGCAATAGGCTAGTGGCAGCAAGACATCAGCTTAAAATTTAATTCTGTGCATTCGATAAAGAGTTTTATTCCCTATCAGCTTATTCATTTCTATAAAGCAAAGATAGGAATCTTTAAATTTATCGAGTTATGGCAAACATCACTTTCAATAATTTATAAGCGTTGAAAGACAACAAGAAAACAAGTTTAGTACAAGAAAATTGGATGTTGAGTAGAGCATTGTACAAAAATGTGCTTTTTTACACATATGCATTGTCAATTCAACTCGTTTTATTGATATTAGTCCAGGTTGGAACTGAAACAAACAATTAGTAGAAAATACACAATAACTGCAATAAATACCAGTACAGATTGTGTATCTCTATTAAAGCAATTTTCGTCTAGACTATCAAAGACAAATTGTCTTGTGTTAATTATGTTTTCTTTTATCTGCTCTTTTCCATAGTACTTTATAAGTCCAACAAAAGATTTGAAAGATACAAAAGGACAAATCACAAAATAAAACTCAAAACCACAGGGTAAAGGATTGGAACCAAGAGAAGTAAACGAATAGTAAAGGAAGAAGCACACCTAGAAGAAATGGAAAGAGAAAAAAAGTAAAGGGAATACATGGACAAAAAAGGCGAATGAAAATGATAACTTAGACATGGAATAGAAAACCAAACCATTTGTGGAAATTATAGAACTATATCTCTATCATCATTTTAATAGAGAGGAAGAAAAAGACACAGTACATCTAAACACGATATAACTTTAAAGCGGACAACCAACAACCTATATGATAACGTTAAAGCGAAAGAGATCCGCAGAAGTCACACTAAGAAAATAAGCGAAAACAATAAAAGAATTACAGAACTAGAAGGATATAGAAAAAATGGAAATGGTGGATAAGAGCTTAAAACAATCGAGATAAATCGATACAGCAACTTGTTCATAGATTAATCTATCTTTGGCTTAAAATAAAAAAACATCGATTGTCACTTATTGCCGACAAAGAGGAAGAGAAAACGAAAACTTGCCTGCACCGAGGTTCGAAGTTGCGACCTCAGGCTCGGTAGTCAAATGCTGAGTGTAGATATAGGCAACCCGTTATACATTCGTAACGTAGTAATTATAATTCATCAGTTTCCCAATTTAATTAGGTAATTAACATACTAAATGGATTTTTGTTAACAAACCTCAATTTAATTGTGACGTAATAATTTAATTATAATTTAGCTATTTTCGTGAGGTTAGAGCGCTTCTCGTTCAATAACGCAATCACCATGCCAGCGGTAATAGGTAGTAAGTACAGCTGAACCACCAAACTATTAAATGCTGTAGGAATGAAATGTCTTCTTAACATAACAGGAAAAACGAAATGGGACAGGGTTATTACAAAAGAACAAATAAGAAAAATTCTAGAACATGCATCAATAGGACAGAAATTGGAATAGAAATGGCCAGACTAATATGAACATACACTGAGAATGAGCCTAAAGAAGGTAGTACTGGTAGAAAAAGCAGAAGGCATAAAAGGAATAGTCCGCGGAACACATGGATTAACAGAATAGAAGAAATATACAGAACTGGCGATAGATAAAAAAAAGATAAGATGGCATAGACTCAATTCGACGCCCTTAAGGGCAAAATGAAATTCCAGAAAAAAAGAGGATGTTTTGGCTGTACTTTGACATAATAATTTATAGTTTCAACCCTTGTCAAAGCTTCTAAAATCAGTTAAGCCTATTTGCTAAAAATGAAACAAGGGGTAGTTATTCGCCAAACAAACATTTCGCTAGTAACCAGAAAAGCACAGACGAATATACAGATATAAGTAACAAACGACTTCTGGGATTGGACCTTGTCATCATTGAGGTCAAAGAACTCAACGTTTCGCCCATTTTAGTAAGGGGCTTCATCAGGAGGAAAAGCAAAAGAGCACAGTAACTCAATGTGTTAACCACGCCAGAGGCGAAACTCTTCTAAGAAGAGTTAGAAGAGTTTCGCCTCTGTGGGTGATCAATTTTTATTTATTTATTATATCACAATTAATATAAATTAAAGTATAGGGTTGATAGTAAAAAATTACATTACAATATATTCGGCTCATTCGAAGAGCTTTCTTCAGTTCAATAATGTTACATGTTTTAATTTAATTGTTACTATGCTTGTCGTATGAAATTCTAAAGTTTAGGTATGGTACACACGCTTAACAGACACATTAATAAAATTTAAAAATCTATAAAGGCCTTTACTCAGAACTTCTCTCGTAAGTGGATTTTGTGACACAAAATAATTTTAAAAATCAAATTAAGCTTAATGACAATGGCCGTGAAAGCCTTCGAAATCATCTAGGTATACAGATACACTTCTACTTTTCCTCGGATTATCAGCCTGCTATAACAACCACGACCATTACCGGACGCAACAATTACGTATACCCTTAAAAAGTAAGGAAGGCATTGATAGAGCAGTCCACTAAAACGTACGATATTCTAATCATTATCACTATTACAATAACAACAAAAACTTCTGCTACGCAGCAGACACCCGCATGATCAAAATCTTCTAAACAATGCCACTCAAAATATCAAAAAGATGCTATACCTCCTGAATTGTTACAACGCTATTTAGAAATAATTCTCTAACTAAATAATTATAACAACTAACTCAATCCGTCCCGCCTGTTCGGAAAGCTGACGAGGGATGAAAAACAGAGTTATTTGGTAACTAAATGTGGCAGACGTTTTTCAACCATTTTCCAAATAGAACTAGACGGAAAAAACAAAATTACAGAATACCTCGAAATACCTCTACAAATTTCACTCGCGATCAAAGCCATAAAGTGGCCAGAGCTCCAAAATACTATTCGTAGAGATTTACTCTCAAAGACACCAGGAGGGAGTTGACCTGATAACAACAAATGTTTTGAAAGAGCTGCTAGAAAAGCTTCTCATACCTAATACCATCTATCGTTAATACTATGGTAACATAGAAGAAAATGAAATCATATCGGCTGATAAGCCTCCTCATGGTCATTTTTGAGAAACTGTAACAGAAAAGGCTACCCCTACACTAAAAGAGCACGAACTTATACCGAAGAATCACTTTGGGTTTCAGTAAAAACATAGCACCATAGAACAGATAGAAAGAATAGTTGATAATATCAGCAAGACGATTACTATGTCAAACATATGTACACTCCACGTGCCATATCGCAGAATTGGCTCAAGAAATGGCAAGTGAAAGCAAGTCAGTCGACAAGTATGCCTATTTACAACGTCAACGGTCAAGAGTTAGTCCAGCCCCAATCAGATAGTATCAAGTATATTGGTATGCACCTAGATAGATGTATTACGGTTTGTACAATCCTCTTCCACCTATATCAACGCTGGCTTTTTCTGGATCTTCCTCTTCATCTTGTTCTTGAATAGCTTTTTAAACTCAGTTTTGTTACCCTTGTATGTGGCAGTCTATATGTGTCCAAGCTATCTTAACAGTTGCATTTGTACACACCAAATTTTAGGGTCTTAAGTACAAGTGCATTGGTTCTTGGTTCCTCCACAGATAATCCTTCTGAGAACCTTTCTCCTTCATATATTCAGAGTTGCGTCCATCGTTAAGAACCCATGCATCACATCCATACCTACACTTCGACTACCCTCAGTAGTCTATTCTGAAGCACTCCTTTTTCTTCGACTTTGTCTGTTACACCCCTAAATAATTAAATCTGTCCACTGTGTAAATCCTGTGTTGCTTGTCTACAAAATATTCTCAAAGTTACCCCCATATATTTTTGTTAATTTTTTTCCGCCAAACCCTTTTACTACTCTCTCTCTCTTTCTAGCGGGCGGAAGATATCTAAAACTTCTGTTTACGGCCCGAAAGTAATTCGAAATCATCCGAATAAGTACAAATTGATGCCTTTGGCAATATATTGTTCCATTTGTATGTACTATATTGTTTATTTTAAATAATATTGAATTAACAACATTGGGGACGTATCTCCCTGATTCAAACCTCGATTCGCCTTTGAAATGTTCTGCAATGCCTCTTCAATCAATACTCTACATGCTGTTGTTAATGCCACTCTTGTTAATTTGATCATCTTCGCTGATATTCTATACTCTACATTACTTCAAACAAGCTTACTTAAAATTAATTACGATCATTAGTAATGGTAGATCACATTGGTTATTCATTTCTTCAGTGTAAACCATTGATTAATAACTAACCTCTTCTGCCTAAGACCACAATCTCCTAGAACCTGTTCTGATTTGTTTTTCAATATTTCTCTAATAATCACTGTATAATACAATACCTCTGTAGTTCGTACATTCTGTAACATTGGATTCTTGCAATGGGCATAGTATCCGGCCTGGCCATTACTTATCGTTACCATATTTCTTGTGTTAAATTAACTAGAATTGCCTATTTAGCATCCTCACCATCTTTTATTCTGTTAGGTATGCAATTTTGGCCAGGACTGTTATTATTTCACAGTCTTCCAATAGACGTTTTATTTCCTCTCCTTCTATGTTGTCATAATTTTCCTCAACTCTTCTCTGTAATCAGCTATCCAATGTTTTTGCAATACATGGTAGATCTATTACTGAATCGTTTTTCCCTTTTATTTTCTTGGTAAAAATTCCTTGCTCTATTTTTTCATCTTTTAACGTTATTCTTCTACAAAGCTTGATCTTCCGATTTTAGCTTTATATTAGCTTTACATTGTGCATCAGAACAAACAAGTTCTTCGTTTCGTTTTCTATTGGGTATTCAACCGTTCGTCACTTCTTGCGCACCCTTTTATAAATTATACATTTTTTTTCAATTTCATGAATATTCTCTCTTCCATGTACCCAATGTACCAGTTTCCTTCCAAATTCTACTGTGACTCTCCTCTTTATTCCATGTCATATCGTTTCATACTTCTGCAGTTTATACGATCTCGTTTTGGAATTTCTTGTAACAACTTTATTCTAACTATTTATTGTATGATCTGCTTTAGCGCATTTACTAAGCAGTGATCAATCTGATTGATGGTCTTGACATTTTTGGACACCCATGTTCCCATGTGCATGGTTTCGTGTTCGAAGAAGATATCCGTAATCCTCATAGTGTGTTCTGTTGTAAACTGAATTAATTTTCTTCTATTCTCATGTTTACCCCCCCCCCCCCCCCAACCCCATAATATCCTTATGTATACGTTTTTTCTTCCCACTTTTGCATTAACACCCCGAGTATCAGTTTCATACCATACTGTGAAATGTTATGAACATCGCAGTCCTTCAAAAGTGTTACTAGATTTTTCAGCGCCCCTTTTGCATATGTTCCCTGGATATTTACAACATTTTTCTGCATATTAATAACCATTTCCTTAATCTGAGTCGCGATCTCCTCCAAATATAATTCTTTTTATTCCAGTGTCACAGTTTGCCATTAATTGTCAGTTTCTTAGAGCGTTTGTTACAAATTAATTAAAATAAATATTGAGTGCAACTGAAGGTAATAACTGTATTCTTTAGTAATCTAATAAGCCATCATAAATTGCATAAGAAGAACGTAAAAGTGGAGACAAAACATTTATTATTTTATTTTACTGTTCACACCAGATCCTAAGACAATCAATCAAAAATAAGACATTGAAGCGATACCTTTTACAGTGTGTTTCATAGATGTATTGCGTATGAATCAGACTTCCCTAATGAAATAATAACAGAAAGAATAGCGTCTACTGAAATATTTCCCAGTTCAGTCTTCAACATTTAGTTTTTCACAATGATTACAACAGAAATGATCCTCAGACCATAACTTCGTAACTTTATTGCAATTGATAGCTGACGTTTGTCAAGAAAGCAAAATTCTAAAGTGTGACTGTTGTCACAGGTTATGACAGCACTAGACTTGTAAATATTATACGAACAATGCTTTAAGAGACAGCTTAATAGCCAACAAAACAATAATTTTTCATAAAAGGGTAAAAAGCTCCCTTGCAGGTCGATCACCCCGTGCACGCAGTTCTACCTCCTTTTCGAAACCTGTCCACAAAGTAAGGCTCCAGTAGAACTCATTCGTCCGAAGGACGACTCAAAAGTATAGTTTCCAGAAACACACCGGCTTATCAGCGGGGGTAAGTTGCATAATGAGTAATCCCCGGTAATGCGGATTTGCACGACTCGAGTAAATGTTGCAGTCAAAGAGCCCAGTCGAAGTCGTTTGCAAATTTGAGTCTTTGAGGGCTGTTCGCTTGCAGCTGTCAAGGTGCCTTCTAATGAGCACTTCAGCAGAGCCGTGTCATCCTTTTAAGCGTTTCACCCTTGACACTACCTAAAAATTGCATTAACTGCCTTCTCCAAATCATCCCCAATGGTTGGTTGCGCACAGAACACGGCTTTTAAAACACAGAAATCGGTTTTTCCCTACGTTACCCAATGAATCTGCTGGGAATAAATAAATCTTAGAATCTTAGACATTCCAAACAGCTCACTACATTATTGAGATACACCGTCTTGTTGAAATCGCATGTTAAGTTTCGTCATAATCACACGGCCTCAACGTCACACCTGCGCAGCTTTCCATTTCCCTTTCGACAAATCTAACACTTCAAAGCTCAGGACCAGGTTTAATGAAAAATCAAAGACCCGGAGCCTTTCAAAGTCAACGCTCGCGTTCGGCGATCGGCTGGAAGCCGGGCACAATGGCGGAGCAAATAAATATGGGAAATAATCAGGGATGAAGAAAGGATAATCAGGATAAAGCCATAATAAAATAACCAATAATAGAGTGACGGAGCAGCGCGTGTAAGCACGGATCCAAGTAAGCATTGCGAGCCGATTATCCTTCTTATGTGTGTCGATTACTGTAACCTGCTTACCGATGGATCTAAGCGCTCGCTAGCATTATGCACTTTAAAATGTGCCGAGGTGATGAAAAGCTGATTTAACATTTATTACACTTATTATAAGCGCGTTTTACGCTAATTGGACTATTTGTATAATGTGCTTACCGCCTCCGGCAGGCGCAGAAAACCATACAGGCGGTTTTTGTGAGAACCAAGTAGGCCGCGCGTAGCTCAGGTTTTATTCTGGAGTGTTTTACAATAAAGGTTAAGAACCTGACACCATAGATTGTTTTTTTGAAAATCAAACAAAACTTTTGCAATTCTCTATTTTTACAATTAGTCCTGTCACATATGCATTTGTTTATAAATCTATAATGGAAGCAATGCAAATAAAATGGGATTTATAGATTCTAGATCACTTCGTTTGTATACTTTTCTTGAAAATTTATTAAACATTCAGGAATTCAGTACCTATGATATAAGTCTTTTTTTTTGCTGTGAACAACATATCTTTTTTCATACCTTTTTCCATAGTTTTCTATAGCTTGCGAGTTAAGGTATATCTGCCCATACCATACCTCTGTTTTTACTACTTTTCTCACCTTTTTTTCCATGTTTTTTACTACACCTTTTTTTCCAGCTCTCTACCCTCGGAACACTTTCTTAATCAATCATTCTTCCTCCAACCTCTGCCCATAGTCCCACCATCTTAGCAGGTTTTGTTGTATATATATATGTATATATATCGTTTCTCATTCTCTTTTTCTTTTTAATTTTTTTAATTAATTTTTTGTGTTTTGTCACTTTATTACCCTGGTTTTCTGTTATTGTCCACTATCACTTCCATAGGCGAGTACTAATGTGAGTAAACTTTCCTAACTAGTTCAGCTTTGATATCTTTCGATACTTCTTTCCTGTCCAACATTGAATAACCTTCCTGTTTTTGCTATTTACGTCATTCCTATTTATTTTGTGCGTTTCGTTTCTATAAACATTGTTTTTTATTTCTGTACATTTATGTTCATATTTGCATCTTGCAGTTTGTGAAATTTTTCTGTATCCTGTTGCAAGTTCCCTCCCGTTTCTGCTATGATTAACATGTCATCTGCATAACACAATTCCGTAACTCCTACCATCTTCATTTTCCAAAACCCTAGGTATATTATATACCATGAAATATTGCTTGTCATTTTCTATAGCTTCGTCTAGAGCTACATAAAAGATTAAAGGGCTCAAAACGCATCAGTGCTTCAGACCTATTGGTATATAAATAATATATTAGAATTTTGTTTGTTATCAAAATTACTTTCCACATGAGCTTGCTCAAATATTTACTCTATTAAATTTCAGACTGACATAACCTAAATTAATGTAAATTTCCTGTGCATCAATTATGTTTTGTTAAGTGATTTTATATACTAGCTCAGTAAGTATTTTTTTAAACATGAAACTCTTTTACTCAGGTTGGGACATGCAGTTATAATTGTAAGAGATTTGGAACAGCTTTTTCAGTTCAAACTCAATATCGATTTTATATATTTCTTTAGTATAAAATGTACGTTGACACATTACTTAACTTCAAAAATAAATAGCTCTTGTAAATAGCACTTCTCGTTCTATTTAATGTAATTATAATGGAAACTCATGGATACCACCAGAGAGGCATCCAAGAAGTTGGGCTACAGTATGGACCAATAATGGAAACATCTATGTAAAAACTACGAGCAACAATACTCGCAAAATTAGTACTTCAAGCGATTTAAGTTCGATTAAAATATAATCTGTGGAACGTGTGGTGGTGCACACGGGCGTAACCAGGATTCCAGTTAGAGGGTGGCATAAATTTAATTACCCAATCAACTATTATTATAGTTTTATTTAATTCTTTACAAATTACAAAAATTATAAGTTGAAACATCATCAGTTGCCGAAAATCTGGTGTAGATCGTAGCTTTTTTTTAAATGTTGTAGAATGTGAATTGCAATAATGATTATAAATCAACTGCCTCTTGCTCTTTATAAATGTTTAGGGGTAGGCAACTGCCCTCCCTGGCTACGCCCATGTAGGTGCACTATTCTTTTTTGTTGTTTTTAGGCTTGCAGGCTACATTCATTTGAATACCTACTTTTACATATAAATACTAGCAGCATAAAAGCAACTCATTTAGCGTACGTCTAGCAAATATACAGCTCGAGCGCTTAAAATTGCATTGCTATGAATTTAGTTTCGAAGTGTCCAGTTTTTAGACTAAATTATGCACTGCGCCGCTTTTCGTTTTCACCACTGCATTCACCACCTTATTAAAGTTAAACATAGACCAATAATAGATACGAGTCGATTAATGACTGGTAATTTCTGCAAATTTAGAGTATTGTAATTAATTCGTTTCGCCAAACATTCGGTGTCAAGCGCATTGAGTGGTAACAAAAATGCCTCGCCGTAGTTTACATTTTAACGAGAGAAATAACCGTGGTGGATTTAATATGAACTGGTAAAACAAGTTTCAAGTACGACAACCCGGGAATTCTCTATCTGCGTCGCAGAAATCAGTCAAACAAAGATAGCATCACGAACACTCTTAAATATATACATGTTCATTTTACTGCGAGCAAAAGAAGATACCAATTCGCTAGCCGTATTCTAAATATCTAGTCGTTACTACCTAAACTAGATTACATTAAGAACATTATCACAACCTACCATATTTCTTTATGAGAAACTTGGCTTTCACCAAACGTAAGTAACTTAAATCTTTCAATTCAAAATTATAATTTGATACGGCAAGATCGAGATAGTCGGGGTGGCGGAGTCGCGGTTTGAAGTACAAGATAATCAATATAAATAGTAACATAGAACAATTATGGTTGATGATTAAAAACAAATCTGAAACATACGTTTTTAGTGAAATGCGTAGAACTTGAGACGTCGTTTTCATTATGTTCAACAATATCCGAAAAAATCGTTTGTACGGGGTACACTAAGTATTTTATGAAATTTTGGAATATCACTAAACAACAATTTAACCAAATTGTTTGATGTACATGTGCCTTGTAAAAGAATAAAAACTAGAAAACCGCATATGCCGTGATTAACTGAGAATGTAAAACTAAAGATGTAACTACGAGATAAGGCAAAATTAAGATTCAAAAAGTCAAAAATTGATGTTCTTTGGGAATACTATTATACAAGGTGTTGAAAAAAGGCTAAAATATTATATCCACTTATAGATCTCATCAATACAAACAAAAAAGTCCTAATAAACATGGGTCTGGAAATGCTTTGTTTCTGAGATACAGTGTTCAAGTTAAAAAAAACCCAGTCGCCCCTGGAATAAATAATTTAAATATAAGTGTGCCAAAACATGGTCATTAATAGCACTAGTGAACCTTCAAAGTTTCACTAAAATCGGTTAAGGGGTTTTAAGATATTGAAGCATTTTGTTTGTATTGACAGGATATACAAGGGGGTAAACTATTTTACCCTTTTTTTCAACACCCTGTAGAGTATTATAAATGAAAAAATGCGTACTTTGCACGAAACAATTGTGGAAAAAATGTAATCACTTAAATGTTAAAAACTCACACACGTTTAAAATTCCCATAACTATGTCTGACCCAAATCTAATTAATAACTTTTTTTTATTGGTACTGTTCCTAAATTGCAAGTAGATGAAACTGTAAAAGAATTTTATATAAATAACTTGAGAAGGGAAAGTGCTGTCAAATTTTATGTCGTATCTGTATCTGAAAATGAATATGTTACACATATAATTAACTTATATCTAATAGAAAGCGTATATCCTGACATTTGACAGTAGGCTATTGCAACTTCGAAACCTAAAACTAGCGACCCGGCAAAATATTCTGATCTTAGACCTATAAGCATTTTTATCTACTTTTCTAAAATTTCCAGAATTATCATCCGAACGTCTATTCTCAGTCCAAAATTAGTCTATCTATCACTCCTTATTCCAAACGTAGCACCTCTTAACATGTTACAAATGTATACATTCCTGTTCGCTTCTACATAGTAAAAGTCCACCTGCCACACTTGCACCCTTTTTCATGCCCGTAACCATCTCCTCCAAACAAATACCACCTTAACAATTTACTTTCCTAATTTAATTTTACCTTGCAGGCCATTCGACTGTTTAACATGAGGTCGATACTTCGTTGAACTGCCTACCATGTTGTGAGAATGAACAGAAAATAAAGTGGTTAATCATCACTTTCCAATAAAAATAAATTGTTCCATTCTGAATTAAGATTTCTAGTACGTATTAGCATAAAAATATATTATTATTATTGAGCTAATAAATCTCAATAAAAGTAGCTGTCCCCACCTTTTTAATATAATATTCAATTAATATTATTTTCCAAACACAGAACCATCGCAATTATTCTATCAGGTTGTTGCTAATTCCTCTGTTGTTCTCTATACATCGTCTCTTTTTATCCCGTCAAAAGCTCTTTCCAATCCAATAAATCATAGATGAACACCCCTTCCTATGTTATTGGTTTTTCTATTATTTTTCTGATGGTAAAGAAGTGGCTTTGCGTTCCTGGATTCGTTGTAAATCCAATGCTTTTTGTAAGTTTAGGTAATCTAACATTCTGTCTATTTCTAGTACTATAATTATGAATATATCACAACCATAAACTATGTTTTGAGTCATATATTCTGGTAACCGGTTATCTCAGTATCGTTAGATATTAGCTAGTCTACAAATAATTGTAAAAACTTGTGTACGTATCTTGTAAAACTCAATAGCTGAGTTTGCCTAATTCAGATTAAAATTGATTCCGATTGATGTAACGATTTTTTTATGTAATTAATCATTGAATTATTTAGATATTTCTTTGTATCAGTAATTTGTTTAGAAATGTATACTGTTAGCAATCTTAAAGTTTTTATAAATCACAGTTTGAGGTTCACAATGTGAAATGTATTTTTCTGCGTCATATTTCCTCATTTGCTATATGTTCTATTATATGATTTCTTGATATCAATAAATGCATTGACACCAGTTTATTTAATTTCCGGAAGCTTATTACTATAAATATATTTTTAGAAATTTACTGCTGTTGGCAATTTTAATGCTTTTAGACATCGCAGCTTCGAGGCCATACCTAGTCAGTTTAACGATCGAAGTATTATTAACTAATTTGAGCAAACTTATTTGTTGTTCTCCACATAGCCTTTGTAAATTCTACAGAATATTAGAAAAGTTGCTTCTCTTAAATTTATTATAAAAACATTTATGGTCTAGAATTGGTTAAAGGATGACTGCAATGACAGACCGTCATTAGCGTGACGCTAAGACTGTCATTAGCTGGCATTAGTTGCTGCACAATAATCCCCTTATCAACACGAAGCACTTGACATGATGTTGCAAGATCAACGATAAGCACACAGTGATTTTTATTCCCAGCTGCAGTTTTTGCATTTTTCTCAAAGGCCTTCAAGGATGACCCTTTCTAACGAACATATTCTTGCAAAACTTCATCGGTGAAGTGACAATATATTCCTGTGGTCTTATAGCTTTTATTTTATTTTCTGTTCTCAGGTTTTTATCAATTGGGCTCTAAATCTTACCGTTTTGTTCCACAGTTTGAGCATGCAATTGTAATAACTTTTGTTATTAGACTCTTATATCACTGGGTTACTGTTAAATGTAATTAGGACATAAACAATGAAAATCTATAATACACGATATGACACAATTGTGTTTATTAAAAATATATCTGCCTGTATCATATTTTATAACCTTTGTTTATAACACTTGTAAAATAATTAATCGCATTAAAATCAATTTTTGACTAATTATACTGTATGTTTGGAATGTTTAATTATTCAATTTGTTGTTCAATTGAATTCAATTTATATTTGTAAGTAGCAGATAATTACTATTGATAACTGCGTTCCTCTTATATTGGTTTTGTTTCTAATTGTAGTATTATACACTTACTTGGTAATCTTCTTTCTTCGAGCTTTTATCTTCTGTGTTTTCCAGTTCACTTGATCTCGGCAATAACTATCCTTCTCATGGTTGGCAGCAATTCCTTTTGCAGTGTACGTTTATGCAATCACAGTTTCGCACTTAATCTTTCGTATAGCACTATTTATGTGTATGACAATATGTAACTGTACATACCAGTACATTATTAATTAAAATTGACTATTAAATTCAGTTTTAACTTAGACTTGTGTTAATCTAATTCATAAATTTTTTACATCCTATTTGTTCTTGTTATTTTCAAACTATCCGCCAAAAACCTTGGTTATTCTCCACTGATAATACATATTGTTATGATATACACAGGGGGGGTTAAAAAATCAGTTTTGGAAAGGAATAAGAGAATACAATGATTGAAAATAACCAAGATCTATTTAAATTTGAACTGATGGGAATGTGAATAAGTATTATGCATTTTAAAAAGTAAAAGATGAATTGTAATGGAGTAGGGTATGGCTCTTTGAAATAAGATGGGTTCAAAAGTGGTAATATTTAAAAAACTAAGGTTTGAAAGGAATGATAAATATATAATTGTAATAGAATAACAATTAGTAGGTGTAAATCAAATTAATATAAGATAGAGTGTAGAAAGTAAAAATATGTGATCGTTCAGGACTTTGTTTCCATTATTAAAATAACAAATTGTGAAAAATGTAACGAAAATAATTTGGAGATTAAAATATTAAAAATAAACCCTATTTTATTAATAAAACTGTTTAGATAATAAAAGGGTAATCACAAAATTTGCGTGGTGAAGTATATAAGAAAATTTAAACCTATAAGAAGAATAAAAGATATAAAACTAAGGATGTGGTTGAAACTAATAGCAAGCAGAATTTATCTACAAATGTGAATAACTGGAGAAGAATATAAAGTCAAGTTTATTGGAAAATTACATTTAACATCAGACATTAATTAAATTGGATTACGTCAAGCTGTTCAGCGATAAGGGAGAGTTCTAGAGGAGGACCATCAGTTAAGAAGGCACGTTCCAGGAAGTTGGCAGAGGCAGTAAAGGAAGTAGGTGTCTGAAGATTTGATCTGTTGGCTGCATGCTGTGGGAAGATTTGAGTTGCTGATTCTGGACAGTTGGATACGTCTTGTCTGTAAGAGGGCCTTTCATTGCGGGAAGGTACGTGACAGGTTGTATCAGTAGCCAGAAATGGGCAGTTGGTTTGCATCCTGAATGTTATGGAGACCAATTAAAAGGTAATTACTAGAAAAAGGCAATAAAAGACTATAAAAGTGAATTAGTTATCAAAAAATTACTTACTGTGTTTATAATATTGTCGCGTACTAGTGAAACAAACTGGTATTTGTCATTTGAATTTCAAATCTGTTTTGACATTTGGTTATTTTGACCTAAGGGGGATGATATTAAAAAAAATTAGAACATCAATTTTCAGAACTATGCAATCTAGATTAAGGAATCCACCCTGATTTTCAGAAGCTATCTCTAATTATAATTATTGATATTCAAAACATAAATAGGGCAATTTAAATTTGACAACAATAAAAATATAATTCAAAGACATATTAATAAAACCATACCTGACGGTACATAGCAATACTATTATATTTTTAATCTTTATGACTTTCCTAATTGTCATTAATCATCATTTTTACGTTAACAGTTCTCAATTGTGTCTGTCTCAATTACATGACGACATTAACCCTTTTATAAACCAAATATGTAAGAATTAAACGCTAATTACGTGACTAGAAACGCTTACTAGCTTAGAGATAAGATTAGAACCCGCTAGATTTGTACTCTGTTCCTAGAACCTTATGATAACGCCTGTGGGAACGGAAACTACTTGCATTTCTTTAGGATAAGAGTTTTCCTTAGTGTTAAGATGATTCTTGCATTCAGTTCTGTTTCGACACTCAGGTTAGCCTGTCCTGAATCAAGTGTGTGGAGCAGAGCTCCGACGTCTGTAAAGTGTTTAGTGTTTTAAGTATAAATAAATGCTTTTTAAAAACACTAATCGTCGTTAAATAAACTTAACTTGGCGCAGTCTTTCGGATATTTGCAACGGTCTCAAGAGTTTTCGACCATTAAAACCAATTTTGCACCGTGGGTTTCAACCCTTAATGCAAGATCCCTGCCTCCGAAGATCTACAACCGCACCTGTACCCTCGAGCCGACCATAGGACAAGCATCGCCGAAGCGTCGAGCCCGCTGGTTGCAGTTTTCGAGCCGATCATCGCGATCAATCCAGTTCATTGGGAACAACCCTGTCTATTGCAGACATCCAGTTCATTGGGAACAACTCGTCAATTGAAGACAACTAGATCCACCGAGATCAACAAGAATGAATAAGTAAGAAAATTACACATATTATTTTGTGACAAGTGAATTTAAATTAATATTTTAAACAGCTACTAACATAGCTTTACAATTTTTATTATAAGCTCAGGTGGTTGCAAACGAGATGAGGTACTGGCGTACACGATAGGTGTACTTAATAATCGCCAACCGACTTTGCAATCATGCGTAGGTACCCTGAATTCAATTAGGAACCCCTAATATTAAGCACTGTTTACTAACATAAACCAATTTTTTAAAAATCATAGTGTTAATGATTAATACAGACACATCGTCTGAAAGCGAATCTGAAAGTGAATTCGAAATACAACTCGAAATAATAATTTAACTCAAAACAATCTAACCCAAAATAGAATAACTTTAAGACCACCCCGTCTAATACCAAATTTAACAATGGCAAATCAGAATCAAAATTTAAATCAAGCTGGCGAACCAGCACCAGTTTTAATGGATACCCTTTAGGTTTCCATATGAGTATGCTAAATGAAATTCCAACATTTCACGGCAACCCCGCCGAACTTTGCGAATACATCCGCGCTGTAGAGGACATATTCAATCAATTTGGCAACCAGATGTCAATGCCTATATCAACAAACTACTTTTATCTGCTGCTCGCAACCGTTTAAAAGGTGCAGCCTTAGAAATTGTGACAGGACACACGTATATTTCATGGTTAGAACTGAAACAAGTTTTAATAAATATTTCGGTGACCAACGTTCAGAACTAAATATTCAAATGGATCTTTCCAGACTTAGACAAAATCAAAAGGAAACCCCTATCGACTTTTTCAATAAATTAGATCCCTTTTAGCCATCCTAAATTCAAAATATCTTTAGGAAATGAAATTCAAGAAATCAAAGATCATAAACTGCAAACTTCAAAGAGTTTAGCTTTAAAAGTTTTTATAAGTGGTTTATTAGAACCTCTTGGCAGCTTCATAAGAGTCGTGCACCAAATTCTTTAGAACAAGCACTAACATTTGTAAAAGATGAACTAGACATTCGTTATTTTCAGGAAAAAATTTATTACTAAAAGAGAATGATAGAAGGTTTACTAATAATACTAGTCAACCACAAACAAATTTACACCACAAAATCAATCTAAAACACCATCAAGACTCAATATTATCCGAATCATTCACAAAACTATCAAAAGCCACCACAATTTCAACCAAACCCTAGATTTCAAACCAATCAAAATCCATTTCCAAATTTTAGATTTCCAACTTATCAAAAATCTAACGTGATACACACACAAAATGCATTTGCACCAAAACCAAATTTTAAGCCTACCTTTAAACCCGTACCTATGGAAACTAGTACCATTCAAAAACGTCCAGCTTCACAACAGTTAGGGCACCCAAAATAAAAATTATAAACCCAATTTTAGGACCAAATAACTACATTCGACAATCCAATCAACCGAGAAACTTCCATTCCGAAGAATTATTTAACAAACATGTCGCCTAATCAATCAATCGGGTTCATATCCGAATATGACCAACAACCTTACTATAATGAGGAAACTCCCGAAAACTTTGAAATACAGAAGACAATAATTGTCACACGTACTTCAACGAATTAGACCCAACCACAGACTTTTTCTCTTTACCCGAATCAGATTCAGACATCGAAGAAGACCCCGACGAAGCCGTAAATTTTCGTTAAATGCCTCGGTAGAAACTTTTTCATTAAACCCAAAATCAAATTTACCCTATATCATTATACCTCAAACTGGCGATAAATTACTAATCGATACTGGCAGTTCACGTACTATTCTTTCACCAAAATTTGTACACACATATTACCCCGACTCAATTTACGAACATCCTTTCGAAATTTCTACTTCTCATGGAACTACTTATCACAATTTGGTAGCAGAAGTACCTATTCAAAATTTATTTTCAGAAGATGGAACACATCTTTGCTATTTGTTTGACTTTCACGAAGAATATGTAGGACTAATAGGCAC
>CALNHX010012525.1:0-24525 GCA_940337035.1 Agriotes lineatus
ATTGGTGTTCATAAAATTAATCTCTCTAGTGATATCTTTTTGCATATGTTTTACAGTTCAACACTCTATATAATTTATTATCACATTTAGTAGCACCCGCTATACTAAATAACATTTCTCAAAGTATTTGCTATCAATCTCCTACTCTATTTCAGGTAACTTTTAAATCATGTTAGAACCCGTCTGTGTCTTATTTTTGATTGTTCAACTGAATTCAAATTTTATTCCATTATTTATTTTACCCAAATTTATCTTTGTAATTTAATACTGAAATATTTTAATCAAATTTTAAAATATAATATCAAACCCTTGTACTGTATTAATAAAATAAGTTAACCCTCTTATATGCAATCCATTACAATATACAGAATAAACACCTTAAAATAGAATTCTCCTAGTTTTGCATTAACTCGGGAATTATTATTTAAATCAAAGTAATATTTTGCATATAACTCAGGTTTTTATACTGGACGGTATATTTTGGACTCAACATATAGCGCGTCAGTACTCTAAAAATAAGATTTTGTTTATTTTAGCTTTAACTTAGAAATAGATAATAGCTTTAAAAAATTTGTTACTAGTGAGAAAGTTACTCAACTCCGAAATTTTGGTACAGCTGATTGCAAATAAAAGTGGGACAAGTCTTGAGACTACTTTTTGCGTTTTTAATAACGTGTGAAACTTCTCTAACTTATATTTCGGTAGGTGAATACATAAAATATTATTAAAGATAAAAGCATAAGAAAAGGAACATAATTAGCTGTACATGGTTGGAGGGTTATATATAAAAGCTACATACATTTATTAAGATAAAAGCTGATTATTACAACAAACTAGTAGAACGTAGCTAAGATAACAAAGCGGAAAATACCATTACATGTTTTTCTAAATCTTTATTTTATATTATTTATTATTTATATTATTTATTATTTATGTTATTATTATTTATATTATTTATATTTAATAAATATTCGTTTATATGTCTAGGAATTGAATTACTTTTCAAAATACGGTAATTGTAGTTGATAAGTGCCATTTTTGTTAAAAAGTACTTGACAATTACTTCTTGAAAGTAATTAATTACTACATGCAATTACTCAATTGCTTTTGAATTAATTTACTTTAATGTATTTAAGTATTTGAATAACGTGCGATAATTGAAATTATTTTTTGGTAATCCAATCACTAAATTACTGACCTCAAGTGGGTATTGAATCTCCAGAACGCAAAATATAATACAAATTGCCCGAAATCCGTTTTGAATATAGGAAATTAATGAGTGAAACAAGGAAAACATAAACAAAAGAGTAGCAGGACAAAGATAGAATGTAATCATGACTAGGTAAATTTTTAAACTAAAATTAAGTCAATGAAACAAACAAACACTTCTGTCAAATATTTTATTTGTCATTAAGAGTATAAAGTGAGGTTTAAATATATTATTGTTTACTATTCACATAATTATTTAATTATATAAACTACCAAAAAAGTGCTGGTTTCAACCTTTATCCCTCTGCCAAAAAAATCAACGTTAAAAAAATACGACAAATACTGCCTAATAAGTCTCATAAACCACATAACTAAGATATTCCTAAAACGTAGATCTATTTCATAGACTACAGTAAAGCCTTCAATAAAATCAGACATAGCAAGCTAATCGAGGTACTAAAGACATCAGAAATCGATGGCAAATACATACGAATAATTGCCAATCTTTACTGGGAACAGACGAACAGCACATCAAACGAAATTGAAATCAAGAGAGGAGTACGACAAGGATGTGTCCTCTCCTCCACGTTATTTAATTTTTACTCTGAGAAATTTTCCGAGAGGTACTGAAGGACAACCTGGATTTAAAGTAAACGGCGAAAATATCAACAATATCAGATACGAGGACGATGCTGCCGTTGTCGCTAACTCCATAGACGAGCTTCAGAACCTTCCAATGAGAGTAAACCAACAATCGAAGCAATATGGTCTAAGGCTGAACATCACAAAAACCAAATATATTGTGGTGATAAAATCAGAAAATCCTCAAAAAGGAATATTTTATATAAATGGGCAAGCAGTACAACAAGTGAGAACTTATCAATACTTGGGAACCACCGTGCATGACAGCTGGGATTACCGAGGAGAAGTACGTTGCCGCATAGAAAAAGCAAGAGCCGCATTTGCAAAAATTAAAAGATTACTTTTGGCCAAAGACGTCAGTATAAAGCTGAAAATAAAAATGGCAAAATGCTATGTTCTCTGTTTTCCTCTAGGGCGCTGAAGCCTGGACAATAAATAAAGAAATCACGGATAGGCTAAATGCTATCGAGATGTTGATATAAAAACGTATACTTAAAATACCGTACACCGCCCACGAAACAAACGAAGAAGTGCTGAGAAAACTTAGAGGTCCTTGAATGGAGAGAGAGAGGCTGGCCATTTAGAGGAAGTAACTAGATTCCCTAGCCAAATGTTGGCAGCGGTTTCCCCACAATGGCAATTGCGTCAACTGTGTTTTCAGGATTTGAGGATTGCAAACCATGTGAGTATGAGTGTTATATAAAACTACTAAATGCTGATAATTTGGATTTGTACCAACTGTAAGTAATGTACTTCCCGAAGAATGTGAAATTGAAATGTTGAAAAGGATGTTGGAAAAGTCACAGCGAAAAGTGACTGCGGGAGTGTAAAAAGCAGTTGAAATTGGCAAAAAAATGAACATAGAACTGAACAATCAAATATAGAGTTAAGGATGAACAACAGTGTGTTAAATGACATGAACCAAAACATGTTAGCGAGTCAAAATCGTTTGACGTTTGTGATGAAGAAAATGTTGCAGAAACGCTCGGTCACCGTGTTGATGGTTTGGTGATCAACAAATTTTCAATCTGCAGCATTTATCAAGTGATAAAAATTTTGTACGAGTTCTTACTAAGTGATCTTCCTACTTGGTACTCTCTCGAAGAATTTCAGAAGGGATTGTTGATCGTTCAAAACCTTTAATGTTGTTAAGAACTCGGCTGAAATAGGTGTTAAAGGTCATAGAAGAGTTTAACAGCGTTTTAACTAAAAAAGAGGATCAAAAACAGTTTCTGTTACAAGTAGTAAAGGCTACCGTAAGAATTTTCCAGACAGTAGCAAAAACAGGCTTTTATCCAACGTTTATATGTTATTTTTTCAAGTAATTGTGAAGCCACATATTCTTTATATTGTTCCCCTGTTTAAGACCAATGTATTTCGTATATTTGCTCTATATTTTAATAAATTTATGAACATGTAATAATACATTTTTTATTTTCCTCTAGGTCTTCAAGACATTATCATTGATGCACGTCTAACTGTTATCCAATTGGTTTTAAATTTTACAAAGCTTTTATTTTTCTATTTGGAAAAATGTTTAAAGGCCACAATGTTGGTTAGTTAAACTCCTTTTAATAAAATATTTTGATGATTTTTGTTAACTGTTTGTACAAAATGTAAATTTTCATTTCACTACTTACAAAGTGCTTTTGTTGAATATAAAAATTTGTTGAGTCAATACGAATTTTGTCTGTCTAACTTTACAACCGTGATGCCTCAATTTATAACAGAAATCGTGTAAATCTACCAAAGGATGTCTAACAAATTTCGACTATTTGATCATATGTATAGCAAAATTCACTTTTTCGTTTTACAATTACGTTATAAATATTAAAAAAATAAGAATTACTAATAAACTGTGTTTTTACGGGTCATTTATTTTAAAGATGTATAATTTAAATTTGAAATTCGCTCTATATTTGAGGGCACACCATTGGCGCGACCATTTTGGTCAAAAGTTTGCCTCAACCAATCAGACCAGCGACGGCCAGTCTCTCATTTCTAGGGTCTCTGAGAAAACTGGGCAAGGAACGAGAAATATTGAACACGGTAAAGATCCGCAAACTCGAATATCTCGAGCATGTGATCAGAAATAATAAGTACCGCATCTTGTAACTCATACTAGAGGGAAAATTAGAAACAAAGATAGGCCCAGGAAGAAGACGGTATTACTGGCTGAGAAACCTCAGACTGGTACGGCCTAACGTCAATAGAACTGTTCAGACTAGCCGCTAACAAAGTGGGAATAGCATGCTGATCGCCACTATCCGGAACGGATAAGGCACCATGCCAAGAAGAAGAAGAAGAACATTTACCCTCACTGTATACTCTTAATGACAGATAAAATATTTAACAGAAGTGTTTGTTTGTTTTATTGACTTAATTTCAGTTTTAAAATTCACCTAGCCATGTTAAGCAAATGGCAATAGGGTTTTCCTGCGCAATATAGGTATAATTTATGATTTCCTATACTAGTCGGATAACAGTTAGTTTTGTGCATGAGCAAAGAAATATTTGGTGCAGGTGCGTATGTTTGTAGATGCAACCTACATGTGGTGTATCTTGTTTAGTGCAGACTGTGCAGAATGTAGCATTGCAGCTTGCTAATAATTATTGTGTAAGAAGCGAAAAACATGTTCGATGTAAAAATATGATTTAATTTTTTCAATCACAGTTTACAACAAATAGCTTCATTGTACAATAATGGTTTATAATAACTATTTATTCATTTCAATTTGCTTTTTTAAGACGATGTACTAACACATGGCTATCTAAATACTAATAAATACACATATAAGACCATAATCTCTAGTAAAAGTAATTGAAAAAGTAATTTATGTTGTGCAATTACACTTACCAAGTAATTGATAATTGAATGACTATTTAATTTGAGTAATTGAAAATCTGGGAAGTAATTGGTAATTAGTTACTTTCTCCCAACTAATTTGTCACTTTGACTTTTCACAGCTGTCAATACGAAATTTAAGTTTTTTAGGTTGAGTTGTTGTATAACATTTTGTATAGCATGCGTCTTTTGTTACAAATAACCACTCGTGAAAAGACCACTCCCTTCTAACTTGAACTTTTATTTTAAAGTAGCGCATTGGTTTTCTACCATAATGTGTACCATCCGCTTAAAATTCCAAGACCATAACCACCCTGTATATACAGAACCATTGATTAACGATAAACTACTAAACCTAAAAACTTTATGAAATTATAAATTAAGTGCAAATACAAAAAAATCTGGTGTGATACACGCACACAACTTCCTTTTACAGTGATCTTATAACAAGTAAGCCTACGCCAAAGACAATAACATATCGTTCTTTAAAAAATTTTGAACTGCGGAATTCAACCATTATGCTGCAGCCAAAAACTGGAATTCCATTGAAGTGTGACAATATAAATGCTAAAGTTGAGCATTTCAGCAACTAATTCTTAAATTATTTGATGCTCATGCGACGTTAAAGAGTGTAACGCTAAGACATAACTATTGACCGTTCATAACAGACACTCTAAAACTAATAATCAAGTTAAAGAATAAAGCTTATAAAAAAGATCTGAAAAATTAATCTTTCAACGGCGATAAAAGTGAGAAAACTGCATATATACAGTATGAAATCCGAATGCACAGGAATAACCCTCGTATACTTTGGAAAAATTTTGCATCTTGGAATGTTCATAATAAACCACATTTGGAGATAACCGGAAATACGACCACTTTGTGAACACGACCTTACAATTTTTTTTCAATGTAATAAATAAGATAAGTTAAATCACCAGCAGAATCGAATGCAAATGGTGACCGTTGATGAGATAGAAAAAATATCAAAGGATTGAAATCAAATGCAACTGGCTGCGGTAACATAAATTTAAGCATGTTAAAGTTGATATTGCCATTTTGTAAGAAACTATTGGTAATATAGTAAATTTCACTCTTAATAGTGGCACTTCTCCCAAATTATGGAAAAATGCAATCATCAATCCTTTGCAAAAACCAACACAGCTAAAGAATTAAAAAACATACGCCCCTATCAACTTTATCGAGGGTAATAGAAAAAATTGTACACAACTCTTTAGTTCAATACATATTTTCTAATAACTTATTACCTAATACACAGTTGGGATTCCGTCCTAAACATAGTACCACTTCGGAAATGATAAAGATAACAACAGACATAACTAGAAATATGGACAAATCTGATGTTACTTACCTTGTGCTACTTGACTACAGCAAAGCATTCGTTGTAATTGATAGAGATTTACCGCTAGCCAAATTACATTATTATTGTATTAATAAACAAATGTTTCGCTGGCTTTCTAACTACTTAACCAACAGATCTCAACAATTAAAACTGAATGGTGCTATGTCAAAACAACTACAAGTTATGTATGGTGTTCCACAGGGAAGTATATTGGGCCCTACCCTATTTAGACTTTTTACTGCTGATTTACCTGAAGTTCTTGTAAATCAATGGAATGTCCATTTATATGCCGATGACACCCCTTATTCGAAAATGTTAACAATTTAATTGGGGAACTCAACTTAAATTTGAAACATATACTCGATTGGTCAACAAAAATGGTCTACGCTCAAATGCTGGAAAAACATCAGTTTTATGCATTGGTTCAAGATCCGCAATAAGTCAAGCTACCTTGATGTTGGATGATTCGATAGTGTTAAGTGATACAGTGATAAAAGTCAATGAGAGTGCCCGTGATCTTGGTTTCTTAATTGACAAGAACCTAAATTTTGAAGAGCATATTCTGAAGAAATGTACTGAATGCTATCCCAAGTTAAAAGCATTGTGGAAGTTTAAATACGTTCTTCCGCAACATACTAAATGGACCTTGGTGAATACCCTAATTCTTAGCCATCTTGATTATGGAAGTAGTGTATATTACGAGCCCTAACCACTATATATTCGGCCATTCCAATAATTTTATTTCCTTCACGTAAAAACAGAGTTTTATGATTGAACAAAAAACAATTAAGGTACAACATTTTCTTTTCGGTAAAACATGATAAGAGATCTTCGAAATCCTTAATCCTTAATCCGCGAATGCGGTGCCTTAATTGTTCTCCGTCCACTCATAAAATCCTGTTTTACGTTAGTAGAGTAAAATTATTGAAATGGCCGAATATATAGTGGTTAGGGCTCGTATAACTTTCTTACATATAACATGCAGGTAAAATTGCAAGTGTTGTAAAATTGTTGTTTGCGTTTTTCATTTCTAATTTCTATTAGAGATCATGTAACACCGCATTACAATAGACTAGGTATATTGAAAATAAATTACAGGTTTTTATTTTTCTATGGTACATTCTTGTATAAAATCTTAAAATCAGAAGAACCTTCATATTTGTATAGTCTTTTAGTTAAACGTTCACAAATATTATTTAGTGATATTAACTTAAGAGGGGGTGATCCGTATATTATTCCTAAACATCGAAAAAGTATGTTTAAAGATTGTTTTGAATATACAAGATAATTAATTCTTTTCAAAATGTGTTCTTGCAACCTACTCTGAACAGGTTTAGGAACTCTTTTAGAGAATATGTGGCAAATTTTCAGAGTGGTTTGTTAGTTTGAATTTATTATTGTTACTATTTGTCATTAATAGCTTATGCCACCATAATCCGATTTTGTTTTGTGTATTTTCTAATAGGGAACAGTGAAAAACGGCCTTGCCGATCTTTTTCCTTTTGGGCATGAAATATTATCTTCTTTGTTGATGTTTTCTCTTTTATGTATTTGTTCTTATTATACCATGTACTTTTAACTTTTTTTTTTAAATTTAAATTATTATTATGCTCAATAAACATTATTATTATTATTATTATTGTTAGCCAAAAATTATCAATTTTATTTTAAATTACATTCTACAGAAACCGTACAAAAAGAGCGTTATTTGAACAAACACATTTTTCTCTAAAATTTTAAGCCGAATTAAAAAATGTAATATATACCGAATGTTCTATTTAAAATAGGAGTTAATAAAAAAATAGAAAAACACCCATTTCAGAGGTCTTCAACTGGAAAAGCACCTATCTCACATCAATACACATTACAAGTGTAATAAAAATGTAAAGTTTGAAAAAAATCGTCTTGGAAAAATCGAAAAAACTGGAAAATCACAAGAGTAAACACCATACTTCCGGTTATGCAATTTTCTTCAAAAGCTCGATGTTCCATCTACATAGTATATAAAACGTATATATGACGTTTCGACGCCATATCTCTTTTAGTTTTTGAGATATTCTGTTCACAGACAGACACACAGGCACACTGACAGACTGACAGACAAACCGATGAACAAAACCATATTTTTTGGGTTCAGGAGACTCTAAAATGTGAACATCAATTGAAAACTCAATTTCGAATTTTTGGGGTGGATCCAATACTTCCCATATTGTAAAAGGAAGTAAAAGCAGTTACGGAAATGAAATAGATGTGATATAAATTTACCTTATGAGGCAATAAGAAATGTTAACACTGTTTTTACTTGTACATAAAGCTTTCTATTGTAGAACCCATATTCTTTTGCATCCAGGGTTAAAAATTGAAGAAACATCGATAACGTTTTAAATTTTAATAGCAAAGGAATATGTTATTTTACTTATAATCAAGCTAACTGGTTAAGTGTATGCTTTACTGAATACTGTATTAAGTTTGAATTCAAGGAAGTTACGTACAATTATGTTCTGAAACGTAATGAACGTAACTGAGGGATTTTGTACATAGACTGTTTTAAGTACTATTACTTAGTTGCATCATAACCAACATTTAGTAACCTAAGATTTATTGATGTAATACTACGAAATATTATTATTTTTGTAGAATCGGCGATAATTTAAAATATTATGACTTTATGAGAAATAGTATGCTAATGTTTTCAACTCAACTCTCTATACTCACTAAATTAGCAACAGAGAGTGAGCAATAAAGGTAAGAAGCGATAAGAAATCAAAAATAGGATAATAGTTATTATTTTAAAAATGTGTTATAGTTATTAAGGTACTAAGGGCATTATGAGTAAAATAAGAGCCCAAGATTGTTAGTGTACTAACCGAGGGCCTTTGGCCCGAGGTGTGTACAACAATCGCGGGCTCTTAGCTCATAATGCCCGTGGTGCCTTCAAGGTTTTATGTCCTACCAATTTTCTTACCTAATTCATATTCATATTCAATTCATATAATTACTATGATATAGTATTTAAGATTGATCTAGTTAGCTGATCTAAGTTATATTTATGACATTAGCTGAGCTGTCATTAATTTTCATTGTGACAGTGGTGCATAATAAAGTTGTATCCATGGAAACAAATACTGTTAATTTTTCATAATAACCCTAGTGTTCTTATGAAGAAAATAATTGCCCTGGAGCGTTATTTTGTATCTAAGATACCTTAAAATAGAGTCATTAATTTCAATTAATGTACTGGTAGGACATAAAATGTATTAAATTCCGATTTTTTTTTATTTGATTACTTTCATTGTTTACTAGAATTGATTCTAAGGTTTCTATGCATATTTCTTTTCGTACGATACTGTTAATTTCCTAATAGTCAGAAATATACAAACCTGTTTTACAATGTACGCAGGCAGAATACTATTATGTAAATAAACCCTTCCTGAATCTGGTCGGATTCAAATACGCGCTCTTATTTTCCTGTTGTATATTCTACAACTGAATAAGTCACATGGATACCGTTATTCCAGATTACATTACCCCCACAGTGTTGCGTGAAACAATGCATCCTTAGGGATAGAAGTTCTCAAGTTAGGCTTGTTTCTAATAGTGAAACACTAGCTTCCAAGATGTGAATAAGGCAGATAGCCATGACTTATAAATTATTTAGTAATAATGTATCTTTTCTTTGAATGCTAAACGGTTTCTGGTTTTTATTATTGTACAGGGTCCGGCAGAATGACCCACCCTATTTAAATTGTTAATAACTGTTTCAAATTATTTTTTTTAATGTGAAGTAAAAACTTGTCAATTTTAGTTACAATATGTTTTATTTATTCTACGTATTAAGTTTTGAAAATAACATCACTCAAACTCAAACTTAATTTTCACACTAATACAGATTAACCTAATCCTTAATTTGATTAAATTCATCAAGTTGGGCCTATCAGACAGAACTCTTCGCCGTATTTTAGAGGATTTAAAATTTCATCCTTATAAAGTTCAAGTCGTGCACCAATTACTACCACGAGATTTAGAGGTTTGGGTTACGTTTTGTGAACAATTCCTTCAACTGCTGAATAATAACCAAATTACTTTTGAGCAACTGCTAATATTTTTAATAAATAAATTATATTGTAACTAAAATTGGCAAGTTTTTACGTTACATTTTTGAAAAAAAATTTTTTTTCTACAGCCGTGATTTTAAACTGTTTCCAAGGGTCATATGCAGCGTGCTTTATGTTTTCTATAAAACACGCCATTCCATTTAAAGCACGGATTACTTTAATAGTTTATAAAACCCTTGGAAACAGTTTAAAATTACGGCTGTAGAAAAAATATTGAAGCCAACTCGTGTTTTACAGTTTAAAAATCTCTGTCGATCTTGCAATTAAACAGAAAATTTTATTACCAATCTAACGGTATGCATCATGCACTACTTTATCTTTATCTAAAATTGAAGAATAATTAATTATCTTTTTTTTAATATTTCTGTGTAGTGCCTAAATAAATTCGGCAGCACTGTTGTATGTAATTTGAGTAGTAGATTTCGAAAAACATAAAATATATAAAATGATTCATTTAAAAAATCAAAGTAAGGGTTATTTCCGGTGAAACCGGAAGTCGGCCATTTTGATTATACTAGTATGCCAATCCGAAATTATGTCTAGTATCCTTTTATCAAATTTTATCCAAATTCATTCACAAGTAATGGAGATAGAGGCATTGCCGTGGTCTCATTGTCACCCGGTATAACTTACACGTATGTCCTGTTCTGACCCTAGTCAATAGTACTTGCTCTGCTCTTGATATATTCTTTGGATATGTAATAGCATCGATAGCATCTACATTTTTTACTTCCCTCGTCTGAAAGACGAAGGAAGTATTGTAATCACGAAAAAATCATCTTCCGAGATTTCTTCAGATCTTCACGTTTCAAGGTCTCTAGATGACGAAAAAAAGGTTTTCTTAATTCCGTGTGTCTGTCTGTCTGTCTGCCTGTTGGCAGTATAGCTCAAAAATTATTTGTCGGAGGAAGACGATATTTTGCATACATATTATATATCTACCTCGCATGAAACCGGCATAATTTCATACAAATACGATATACAGGGTGAGCACCTTAAAATAATAAAATTTTGTTTATTTTTGCTTGAACTAAGGAATACATAAAAGTACTAATTTGTACATAGTGCTGGCTTTATCCTTGCCAAAAATGGGAATCAACAAATACGAGACAACTGGTGTATAAGACAAAAATGAACAACGAATAAGTGCGTTACGTTAAATAGACCTGGAGGGCGAGAATTGCCAGCGCAAGCGTGGAGCAGTCAGCGCAGCAGTAGTTCAGCGGAGAACAAAGGAATCCAATGTTCGGGATCGTTCGCAGGCACTAGTTCGAATCTCATTAAGGGTAATTGTTTTTGTTTAAAAATTGAATTTAGTATTATTAGAAACCAGTTTCCTTCGATTTTTTAAATTATTTAGTGTCACAACGCCCACTTGTTGTCTTTATCAAAGCATCCTCATAAAACTATAAACTAGCCCAGAATAATGCCGCCTTGGCAATTGCTTTTGCTTTCAGAAAGCGGACCGCTGGGCTCGTGTCCATCTGGAAATTTCCTGGTTATTCGGTTGTCCCATCCGCCCCTAATTCTGAGTAACTCAAGATAGAATATTATGTCAACAATATTAAAACATTGCCCTTAACCGTCATTTTGCTACAGGAATATATGTTTATCGAAAATACAGCTTTGCTCAATTTTGTGTAACAACGTCCACTGCAAGGGAAGTTTTGAGTAAATCCCTTTACAGATTTTTTTATATAAGTGTTACAGCTGTCTCACATTGTTGAAGTTGCAAGTGTATTTGGTGTTTAACATACAGTAGCAGGTCTTTCGCGCACCTACAAGAAGGAATCTCTTTTTCGTGAAAGTAACGCTACGTTGTATGCCTCTTATATTACTGATTAAATTCTCTGTTAAAACGAACTTGCATTGTTAGTAGCACAGACAACGAATCATATTACAAACATATTATAAAGCGGGATGTTCCACTTCAGAGCATAGTACCAGTGCTGAGTACATTGCATAATAAGCTTTACTCGAGAAAATACTCACGTAGGAAGTCAGAGAACGTCTTGCTATTATATTCTTGTATACCACATACCACTGCATAACCTGCTCCACTGTCAGTTTTGGAACCGTAAGTAAATATTAAATGGAAATCCTCACTTTTTTATTACTTGTCTATAAAAGGTTTTGATTGTAGACTGATTAATTTCAGTTTTACGCAGTATTAATAAATCATACCAAATTTCAGGTGTTTTCTTTAACCATGGTTGTATTCAATTCTCGTTTATTATTGCTATCATTCGACCTAAAGCCGAAGATTTGTGTCTAGTAATTTCTTGTTAGTACCGAGTGCAAAATGGGTTGCTTTTAAACAGAGAAAGTATTCTAGATCAGTTTTTTCATGTAGTCTTATTCGGTATGAAGCCATTATACGTTTTCGTCTTAATTCTAACGGCTACTGCCCTGAGTCAACATACAGTCTTTCAAATCGACATGTGGGAAATGCTCCCACTGCGTATCGCATTCCACGTTTATCTGTCGTATCTAATGGAATTACAGGTCTGGGTTTCGTAGAAGGATATGCCACACATCTATAATCAGTCCTCCATAGAACCAAACTTCTATGTAAAAGCAGAAGAATATCTTTATCGCAACCCCACTTGATGTGGCAAAGGGTTTTCATTGTTGCATATCCCTACAGGATGCCTGATGTGAGGTTTCCAGGTAAGATTTTTGTCAAGAACAATTCCTAGTTATTTGAAAACCTCAACATTTTTTATGGCGTGACCTTCTATTTTAAACAAAGGCGGATTGATGCATGTTGACCTCTTTCTCCAGAAGTGAACAGAGTTGGTCTTGGACAGTGACACCAATTTTTTTTCTTTGAAAGAGGAATCTAGTTTTACGAAAATACGTTCAAGACACTCGAGTGACATTTGCAGAACTACTAATCATCTTAAATAGCATAATATCATCGGCATATGCACAGTAATATATTGATGGATCGATTGCCGCTAAGATCGAATAATCGCTATTAAGAACAAAGTAGCGCTAAGTGGTGAACCCTGTGGTGTACTATATCTAAGAATATGACTATTTGATAGAGTATCACCTATTCTAACAGCCATCGTTCGATTCGACAGGAATTGGTTTAATTAGTTTGGCAAATTTCTTTTCAAACGCCAATCATGTGGCTGGCAAAGAATACCGCGTTGTTTATTGCATTTTCAATATTCAAAGAATAAGATCAGTGGTCGAATCTGTTTTCTAAAACCAAACTGATATGGTACCAAAATCTACTTCTGCTATCAACATCACCCGAACATTAACCAATTCGTGCAAGCAATTTTCCTATGCAACTAGTGAGGAATACTGGTGTAAAATTGGATGGGTTAGTAGGATTGCTGATCTTAGGAAGGGCAATAACAGTTGCATATTTCCAGAAATCTGGAGATGCACTCCTTTGTCAAATTCTGTTTAACGTATTTAAGAGTATATTTTTGGATTCCTATAGTAAATTCTTGATGAAGTCAACATAAATTACATCATGACCAGGAGAAGTACTTTTGCTTTTCTTCATAGCGTACTCTAGCTCGTTCATAGTGAACTTGCATTATATGGAAAATTATCTGATGTTTGGAAGATTACATCGCCATAGTTTGTGTTTCTGTAACGTCTTGATTACAGGGTTACGCGAAATACTGACCCATAAAATTAGCAATATCTCGAAAATCTGATAAAAGTTATTATTGGCAGCTAACGCTGATAGACATTTGGTAGTATAAATACTTGTAGTAGATCGTACTTTATGTCAGACTTCTTTGATTGGGGTATCCTTGTTTATGGTTGAAGTCTAATTACGACATCATTTTTCCTTTGCATTTACTATAGTTCTTGAACTGATGGATCGTTAATAAGATTTTCTTGAGTGGGATGCCGTTTGTATATTTGGAGGGCGTTCCTATATTCTCTTATAGCATTTTTAGCTTCCTCACACCAGAATGAGACTGGGCGTTTTGCAGAAATGCTGCCGTTCTTCTTGGTATACTTTGATTCGCCGCTTGATGAATCAGGCTAGTAGAGGCATTTTCTTCTTTAATGGCCAACATAAAACAATTTTTTGAGGTTATGATACAAATAGAAACTTCAGCCAACTTAAAAAGCATGACATTTGTACACTTTTAATATGTAGGCATGTGGCCTGGCTAGTGCTAAATCTCATTATTACCTATATATTACAAATGCTTCTGAAGTTAGCTGAAGTTTCCATTTGTATCATAACATCACAAAAATCTCTAATGTCAGTTGAAATTAGGTCTAATTATAAGGAGCTGATTCTTTAGTAATTATTAGTAAAATACTGATCCAAGCAACGTTGTAATATATCATTTGGGTTGCATAAGCCACTATTTCTGTTCGGTGAACAGGATATAGCTAATAATATCACAAATATCACAGAACAGAAAGTGGAAAAAATATCACAGATTGGAAAAGGCAAAAATCCAACTTTTTGTGTTTTCTAGGGCCTCTTGATTTAACTTTAGGCAACATTTTGTTTTCACAGTCATTTCATCAATTGACTGGTAAGACTGTTGTGTAAGGGAAACCGTAGCAGATCCAGGAAGTTCAATTCGCGTCCGCTTTTCATATGTTATCTCAACATCCATTATATTTCGTTACTCAAGATTAATGTTAAAGGGTGATAACACAGGCAGCATTGCTTGAACAATCGCTTCAACATTATTAACATTGGCCGATTTCTGAACTGCCACGGAATCATATGATTCAAAAAAATTTAGAGTCTATTTCTCAACAACTCAGACTTTGCTTCAACATAACTAATGGCCTTCTTGGTTCTTATTTCCTGCATTTCAACTTCTATTTTATACACGCGGCAGTTGGTTGAGCGTGCCGAGTGCCCTCCTTGACAATTGACTCATGCCAATGGAAATTGGCAGGATCGACCTTCGTGAATGACATATACAGATTTGTGCTTGTCTAGAGTTACTCGACGAGTATCCAAACCTCTGACAGCTGAAGCACCTAAGTGACCGAGAAATGTATAGACGAACAGGGAGACTGTAGAATGCGACCTTTACCTTTTGAGACAGATGTGTCATAGCAAACAGTAGAATAAATGATGTTTCAACTATATTTCCGTCTTTTAGTGTAGTTAGTTGCTTCATCTCTTCTACGCCAAATGGTGATAATTCTTCTTTAACTTAATCTATTCCACAATTTAAAAGATCCGAACATATAATGACACCTTCCGAGTAATTTAATTTGCCATGGGAGTAAGCTTCAATATTAAAGCTGATGAATTACTTTAGATTTAAAGGGGTATTTGTTTGACGATCCGTGAAAGTTTCTACTTATAAATCGCCTTTATTTTACTTGTAGATCGAACTTTCCCAACAACTTCCTGAATGCCCCTAGCAATTATAAAATGATTTACTTTTGAAAATCACCATCTACACGTTTAATTAAAATAAATTTAGGAGCTGTTGTCTTTAAAATATCGAAGTTTGGACCGACCGGCACAATGTTTCGATTATTATTAATTACCAACGTGGTATTACATTGTTTAGAGGGTGGTTGGGGTATGTTCTTTACCATCTTTCTGGTATTTGCCGTATCCTCGCAATGTTCTGTGACATCAATAGAACAATGGGCTTCACCACCCACATCATCCCCAGGCGATGATCTGGACGACTCTTAATGGTGTCAGGCCTAGACCACACACCTTTATTCGATATTCCATTGGTTGCTTATCTGCTAGCCTATGGGGAGAGGAAACTATAATACCATCACCAGTGGATCCCTGCCGAGTCGTAGCTGTCTGTACATCATAAACTATTACCGTGGAAATATACATTAATGCCCATTTTGACGTATGGGATTCAACTCTGTGGATGTTCAAAAATAGTTATATTAGATTTGAGTGAAAGTCGCGCTGATGATGCAAGCTGCAATGTCTTGTGAAACGTTAACTATTGCTCGATTTCGCAAGGCGCAAGAGATATTAAGCCAGATAATGCTGGATGTTCATCTACAAAGACTGGGTGGTCTAAGCCGAAATTCCTTTTTAACAAGAATAAATTTGACACTTGTTTACTTCAACACCTTTTAATGATGCTTCTCCGTTCACGCTTGTATTCTTGCTTTTATTAGACAACTTTTATTCTTTCAGTATCAAAATTTAATTAAACCACATCAGTTGAACAGCATAGCCTCCCGGTACTCTACCATAACAATATGTATGTGTGTAATTAAATTTTAGTCAATTGCATTGTATCGGTTTGTAAAGGGGAATAGATGCTATTATTATGTTATAGTGATTTATAAATAACACGCAATTTTTTTCTGTTTCAGAGTAAAATTGTAAGTTAGTCGTCTAACGACTAGCAACGGCAACATTTAAAAAAAATCTAAACTACATAAATCTGTAAATGGCTTTACTCAGAATATCCCTCCCAGGTGAACGTTATGATACTAGAAAAATTTAAAAATTAATGGAAACTAGGGGTAGAAATAATACCGAAACAATAAAAAGAAACACTTGATAATGCGAATTACAACAATTTTCAAATAAAAACGTTAGCAGCGATAGGATTCGAACTTCACCGCCTGCGTTGCGATATCAACGCTCGACCCACGTTGCCACAAGGTGTGGTTCGGATCTCTGCGATGCAGCTCCATTAAACGCACCGCACTTATTGGTTGCCCAGTTTGTCGCTTACAACACTTATACTGTATCTGTTGGATTCTATTTTCGTCAATGGTAAAACCTGAGCTATGTGCAAATTATCATTTCTATTTCTCAATTAAAGCAAAAATAAACAACATTTTATTTTTTAAGGTGCTCACCCCATATACATTTTCGTAGAGGTAACAACCTGAGATATGTGCAAAATTCTACTTACATCTAAATAATAGTTTTTGATTTAAATCGAAAATAGACAGAATTTGATTTGTTAAGGTGCTCACTTGGTATTTATGGATATTTCTCGGTGTCATGCCGTATGCAAAATATCGTCTTCCTTCAACAAATAGTTTTTGAGTTATACCGGCAACAGGCAGACGGAATTGAGAAAAACTGTCTCGGAAGAAGGTCAAACTATAATTTTGAAAAGCAATTAGATTTTTTTTTATTTTTGCCGGTTCCTACGAAACATGCACTGCGACAATATTTAGTGTTACTCCTCAAGCTTCATGAAGTACGCGGTCCTACAACTCATTATATAGATTCGGAGAGCAAGGCGATCAAGCAATCGGATCGCTTTTGTCAATTCAGATATTCATCAACAAAAACAAAGAATTTATAGGTTTAAAGAAATCGAGCATTACGATTATCAGTCGAACACCTAACAAGCAAACGAATACATTTAATTACAGCGATGTTGGTGATTTGCAATCTTACTATTCCACTGATTTTAGATTTTCAAAATCGCAATTACTCGAAAATAATTTATCTAATAGAAAAATCGTGATTTAACTTTTTGTTTAGTTTTTGTTCTATAATACGGCCCGAATTTAGATATACTCTATATACTTTCAAAATATTTCTACGAGATAATTTCTTATGGATATTTAATTGGACATTTTTCATGGCAACGGAGATTAGTACATTTTTGAAAATTTATCTGAAAATCGCACGACACTCATTAATGTCCAATAGAAAAATTAGTTCACGAGCCGTAACCAAGACAACAACCAAATTTCTTGGAAATTTTTTGTAGGTATGGATTATTTCTTTTTAGGGTTTGTGTCGTTACGATTTTCTTACCGAATCTGCATTCGAGCATTAATTGATATCCGGAAATTATTTTCCGCCAATCGTGCTAAAACTGTCACATTATTGACAAAATTTTGGTGAGCAAAGTCAAACATTCCATTACATTAGCCGTTGCTAGGTAATTTACAATAAAACTGTACAAGAATAATTCAAACATTCCATTACATCAGGAAATTTATAATAAAATTGACAGGAATAATTCAAACATTTCATTACATCAACCGTTGGTAGGTAATTTACAATAAAACTGTACTGGAATAATATTCCCAGCCTAGCAGGGAATGTTCGAGTACTATTTCCTAATTTTTTTAATTACTCGTATCGATCGGCGGAAAAATAGTATGTGTATCTTGGACAAAAAGCAATATTCCCAGACTCCTGTCGTCTGGGAATGTTACGCTTTTCGTCCTAGATACACAATGTACTATTTCGTGCATTCCAACAACGTCCTAATTTGACCTCGCGTCCAGCTCGGGCAAATTAATAATATTAATAAAAAAGAATTAATGGTCTTATGAGATTATATGTGACAATTTCCACTGTCATCAAACTAAAGTATGATCAAAAATTATTTTGATCTAGTATAGTTATGGAATATTTCCTAATTTATGAATGTAACTATGTTTATACTTAAATGTTAAACTTAACATTTGATTTTTAAGTTGCATTCTTAAATTAGGAACTATTCCATAGCCATTATCGAATATAATAAAACGGTTGAAGTAAATACGTTACAGAAAATACAGGAACTGAGCAGTACAGTTTTTAATTTACAGACTAACTTAAAATTCTAGCATCTTCTCTCAACATCTTCCGAGGTGCCCCTTCACGCTATCCCAATAAATCACCCCTGGGCACAATGCGAAATAGGCAAAAGTTTCTACAGCCATACTAGATGAAAACAATTTTTGATCATACTATATTTAAGTACAATAAAGCTGTAAACAAAGTCAGTAGGCCCATAATAATTACTGATGTGGGCGACTCAAATTTTAATTATAGTGGTGACAAAAACCCGCAAACGTTACTGTGTGTTTTTTTATTCGTCATATTCTCTATCAATATATAACGCTTGCATAAAAAATTTCCTATAGAAATAATTGCAAAAAAATTGAAGCTATTTTTTTCTAACAAAAGCATGCGTGCATGGCTCCAAAAAAACATCCATCCTCCGTGGTAGTCGGAATGTTTTCACTTGGCATGCACTCATTTTTCCAAATGTGTCCGAAAAATTTTAATGCACTTGTTAATATATTTCTACTCAACATTTTGTAACTCGACAGTAATGTTTTCTTATATAAAAAAAATCCTTAATAAAGTATGTTGTTTATCGGGCATATAAGGAGTTATATTTTAATTGCTTGCAAGAATTTTGTAATATGGTGTGTGTACTTTACTTTATTTTAAATTAAAAAACTTCCCATTGGTGGTGATCGCTTGTATACGAAAACGTGAGTTTGTCTGAAGTGAATGCAGCGCCCAAAATACTGTAGTATGGCTAGCATACGTGAACGTTGCATTTTATGATTCAGTGAACAGTAAAATAGTAGAAAATAATAGTGCTATTATACTGGGATGTCAAAAATTACCTTGGCCAAGGGTGGTCATGAAAAATTCTGTCCACACTGCCCTTTATAAAACTAACTACATTTGGACTACAATTAACTGAATGATTAGTTCATGTGACTAATAGTCTAATCATCAGCTACACAAATATGCAAAAATATGTAATTTAAACCAAATTTATACATTAAACTGACAGGTAACGTTAAAATAACCATGGGATAAGTTAAACAAGATGTCGAAAGTGAATATTAAACTTTAAAAAAAATTGACAGTTCTATGTCAGCGAAAAGCATGCTACAGATTAGGCAAGATTGACTGTTTTCAATGGCTCCCGCAATGAAGTTTATTTTATATCTCCCGGTACTAAAGATTTGAAAATAACTTTATATGATATAGTTTAACTAAAACGTATAAAAATATTTTACTATAATTATCACTTAATCTGATGCAAGGTTATAGTGTTTTATGTTTGTAGTAGATTATCGCAACAAAGTGTTTTCCTGCGACAGGGTAATAAAACCTACTAAAACTCTCAGAGTTTCTTAGAAAGGTGCTCAGAATACTTTGCATTTATAATTATGTATGTATGTACCTGAACGATGCCCGTAGTTGGTTTTCATCAGCATTGCTTTAACTTTATTGCACATTTACTGTATAAAAATGGGAGTGCTTCTTGGATTCAAACACAGGATATTAGACACATATTTTAATCTTCTGCGGATGACTAATTTTCTGTGGCAATCATTTCCAACCAATTATCGTAGTAAAACGCGTAATTTAAAAATGTCGTGCTTTACATGTTCCTTTGAAATCCTTTGCTATAATGAAACACGAGGTTAAACCAGTTAGGGTCAAAAGCTAAGAACTCTTCTCACGACGATTAACTAACCGTTTCATAAATAATAATCAATGACAGGGCAACATTACGAATTGTGCTCTGTGTGCACGATATGTCAACCGATCATTGTTTTGGACTCAATGGTTTGTAAAATTTTACATTCACGATTTGTTCAGGATCAACTCTTCAAAATGTTACTTCCATTCAGCCTATCAGTGAGCGTGGTGATGTCGACAGATCCTTTGTAACTGTTAACGTTTTCACCGAATTCCGATATGATTATCTACATCCCATTATTAGCAACCGAAATTAAACGCATTTTCACAGTAGTTTGACAGCTTAATAATTCACTAATATCTAATTTGCTTTAATATTAGTTTCCGACATCCTTTAGAAGTAACCGAAACGACCGTAGATTGTTCATACATGCGTGGTTACTTTTTGTTCGCTGGAAGTCCCTTCTCATTGTGTTTATGAAATGAAGTGTAAAAGAAACAAAAAATTCAGAAGTTCTACTAGGGTTGTTACATAATCAAAATGTATCGAGCAGCATCCAGTCAAGATTAAAAGTCAGATTAGATGTCAATGGAACACAATTTGTACAGCAATAAATTAGATAACAAAGTGAACAAATACGTTTTGCGTTTTATGGACTTCGGCATACATTCTCATTTTGCTCGCAATAGTTAAACAACGCCGTCATATGTATACCGAGATAAATAGTTTCAAATATCTAGCAACTTAATTAAAACAAGAGCAAATGGTTTTACTTAAAAGACTACTTCTCGTACCAAGCTCTGGGAATGGCAAATTAAGCTACAGAACGAGCCAAATGAACACGGATGGGATCCATTTGCAAATTTGGTCGTTTCATTTCATTTAATGTCGTGATTTAAATTACTGGTGATCTGCGCTCTCCAGGTGGATTTGAGTGATTAGTTCATTCTGGGGTGGTAATTACAGGGCACACCAATTACCGAATCAGTTTTGAACTTAAACCCTTTAATTACAATTCACGTCATGTAGTCCTAAAATCCATCTCTTGTAGGCTTTGCTATAAAAGCCAACGCAAACTGATATGAAAATCAAGCAGGATCGCTCTGCGTCGTATATTGCTACTGATATCTCAATTAAGTATAAGTAGCCTCTCAAAATTTAATGCAAATGCTAAAATAATACGCTGCTTTGCTCGGCTTTACTATAGCGGTATAAATCTAACATGAAGCCACAAGGTATTCATGGGAAATGTACAGGTGATATTGTCTTTATAAATAACTGAACGATGTGTATCATGCTATTTTGTCAACCTTTCTCGCAATAATTTACAACAATTTATTTAATTTATGTTTTTTCTTCCATAATGCACATACATAATTTGCAAGTGAGTAATTGCGAAATAGGTACATGCTATAATGTATAAGTTTGAGATATGAGTATCCATAGTGGGCTTTCAATGTAAGATATTTTGGTTGCAGTAATACATTTTCTTCGTTATTCTTTTAAATATACTGTTATGGTATGGGTACACGGGTCTAAAAATCAGATTAATACGATTACAAGAATACAGTAATTAAAAATCATAAAGATGAATTTAGATGTGAAATGGATATCAAAATTATTAAGATGCATTTAGAAAAGAAAGAAAATAGAATTTATAATTTAATTAAATGAAGCTAATTGAGAAACAGTAGGATTCTAACTTAATTTAATATCTGAAATTAAATTGGAAATTGGTGACAAATACTTTTTCGAAATATACTATTGAACATAGTAGGTATTAATCAAACAATTAAGCATTAATAGTGTGTTGGACTGAAAAAATAAGCTAGATCGCTAAGAAGATGTTATTTATTGATAATAGCAAATGTTTGAAACGAAAATCATGTAACAGAATTTTGTAAATTGAAATTAAGAAATAAACCCTTTTAAAAAGTTTTTAAAACATGTTTGGTATAAAAGGGTAAAATTTGAAATAAAATTGGCGTGGTGTAAAAAGAATAAAAATAAAATGTTAAAAAAATCGTTACTGTGTGTTTTTTTATTCGTCATATTCTCTATCAAAATATAACGCTTGCATAAAAAATTTCCTATAGAAATAATGGCAAAAAAAATTGAAGCTATTTTTTTCTAACAAAAGCATGCGTGCATGGCTCCAAAAAAAACATCCATCCTCCGTGGTAGTCGGAAAAAGGATAGAAGATGTGCAGACTATATGGAGGAAGATAAAGAATGTTGTGAGAATACCAAAGTAATACAGTTATAATCTACAAAAGCAAATAAAAGGAAAGGCCCCTCGTGGTACGGCTATCACGGAAAAAAGTTGGTCCCGGCGGTCATACAACATCATGACAGTCGTTAGTGGGGTTGGAAGTCCTCATAACTGCACAGCGACGCCTATAATTGGCCTAACGGCTGTTGGCCGAGTGCAAATTAAATAAAAAAAAATAAAATAAAAAAAATAAATAAAGGAATGCTGGATTAAGTTTATTGTAAGATTACATTTTACATTTACATCGATTGAATTGCATAACAAGGAACGATTTACAAGGGAAGAAGATTCCATGGACATCGTTAGCAGAGTGCGCATATTGGTGGGGCTTGTCAAGTGATGTCTGGTGACTTGTCTTTGGTCGGGATTCTTGTTGCTGAAGCGGACTTCATACGAGTAATTTGGATCTGTACTGTGGTGAAGCTTATCTGCTGATTCCTGTGGCAAAATAGGTTCCTGTGGTGATTTGGATCCTGATTCTGGACATTTTTGGCACTTGGTTGTCGGTTGAGGCCTTCACCGTGACTTTGAGTGGAGAAGTTGTGGTGTGGTCAGTTGCAGAGTTGGACGAATTGGTTTTAGCGGAGGAGAGTGCTAAGTTCAATAAAAGATAAAATAATTTAGGTATTAAATAAGAACTGAAATGAAATATAATTAAAATACAAATACCTAGCGCTTCAGCATTTATTACAATAGGTTCCTATGCCCAAAATCCTGCACTTTAGGCAATTCTCTTGGCTACAGAAAATGGTATCCATTTTTATAAACTTTAATCTCATAATATTTAAATTTACTGTGATCATCATTGTTTTACTAATATGTGTTTGCTACAATTGGTAATTTACAGTACGTTATATACATATTCTATATTTATTTAATATGTTTTTCTTCTTTTTTATTCCACTTTCATGGTGACCGTGGTACGAGTAATACACCAAGTTTGTTTTGTATTCTCTGGGATACATGTAATTCAGCCTCTACGTGGATCAGTGATTTTATTCACATAGCACCAGCCTCTACACCGCAAGGTAAATGAGGTTACAGATAATACATACATACATGTTTTCCTCTATTTATGTCATATTACTCATACATAATGTCAGTTAATATTTCCGATATACCTTCTTCGAGAAAAAATGTTAATACGTCTTTTAATAGAATCTTGCCAAACGCTATTGTAAAAGCCAGAAAAACGATTGTAAGTGGGGCATTTTATTTTTCGGAATAGAAATGTTATATTTTGTCTCCTTAGTTTTGTCGCAGTGTCTGCTGTTCTTCAGAAATTATGTCTTTCCTCACTAACCGTAAATATACCAAAAGTACTAAAGTAGATACCATACGGTTTGGCACAATTTTGTATATGTAATTTTTGTGTACTGCATTAATTTAACTTCAATGATTGTTGAAATACTAGTTATTATACTTATTGTAAACAGAAATATTAATTTAAATTAACTGGAGCGGCCATAGTCGAACAATGTTTTTCTAACATCAGTCTTTGGGCGGTTGCAATATTTATTTTAAAAACTTCTGCATCTTAATTTGTTTGCATTTTGAGCCTTTCATCATCTATCATAAACTTTCCTAGACAAAATTTCCAAAAATCTTCAATTGGGCATGCTTATGGTAGACTGGGAGCGTTATCGTCATCCATGATCACGACTTTGTTATTGATGAAATGAATTCATCTCAATGCACGACAAATTTCAGGTATTCGTTGCAACGAGTTCGATGTGTATTTTGGACATTTTCCTCTTTTTCGGAATGTTTTACAATTTCTCTTGGAATTGACGACTTTGAAACACCAAATTGGTGCAATAACTTTCGGATCGAAGCTTCGACCCTGCTTTTGGCACTACACAGTTATCTATTTACCACAGGTTGAGTCAAAATTCTAGGTCGCCTTGTTTTTAGTGAGTTCTACAAACTACAATACC
>CALNHX010012526.1:0-24516 GCA_940337035.1 Agriotes lineatus
GACACGGGCCTAGCGTTCCCGAGGCACCCGAGCGAATCCCAGATGAAGATGATGGCCGGAATGCCAAAAGGCGGCCGAAGACAGGACAATCCAGGTGTCCGCCCGTGGAAGATGGTCGAAGACAGGACAATCCAGATGTCCGCGTGTGGAAGTCTTCGTGTGCCAGTTCCGCCGTTGTATCCGACATTTTTCAGTCCCAGAGCCGCAGGTATCCGCATATAAGTGCCCGGTGAATCTGAAAAAGTGAGATATGTAAGTTTGTGTGAATGCCGCCATAGTTAGCATGAATGCTTACCTTGAAAGATCATCCTTTTGAAGCGTGCTTCTGTCACCGTAAACCCGGGTGTTGACAGGAGATGATAGACTATAAGTCGAAGCTTGGAGGTGAAAATGCGTTTTCGGTGCCAGAATCCTGAGCCCTGTATGCTGTTTTCTGGAAAGTGTACGCTGGTTCCCGCAGCCTCTGCAATTTCCTCTAGTGAGATTGTTGTGTGAAAAAAAGGTTATCCTGCAACCTGAATCCTTTCGCAGACTTAGAATCTCCTAGTGTGAATGTAGGTCGATACCGCGACCGATGCATTTACTCAGAGATGAATTCGCTCCAGAGAACCCTGCTAGTGTGATTACGTTGATACCGCAACTGTGCATCAGCTCCGTGAGTTTGTCACTCTGCGCTTAATCCAGATAAGCGTCAGAGAGCGTTCCAGACGAATGCATTTATAATGCGATTCCAGAATGTATTCCAGATGAATGCCTTTGTGACAGTGCAATTCTAGAATGAATGCAAATGTGCATCCGCTCCGTGAGTGTGAAACTCTCCTACCCAGATAAGCGTGAGAGAGTTTTCCCTGAACGAATGTACTTGTAACAGAGCGTTTAATTTTAAAATGCGATTAGTATGATTGAAAGTACTGACCTTTCTCCTTCTGAAGCGTACTTTTACCCCCGTAAACCCGGCTAACAGTAAAAGTTTATAGGTATACCGAAGCTTGAAGGAGAAGATGTGGAAAGGAAGCCGACTGTTTCCTGTACCAGATGCTCGAAGTTGAATTTTTTTTGTGCGTACTAGTTTCCGGAAGATTGTGCGCCGGGCTCCGCGGCTTATACAATCTTCTTCCAGCTGAAAATTTGAATGAATGTACAAATAGTCTGTCCTGAAACCGGAATGCTTTCAAATATCCAAATAAGCCCAGAATGTATTCCGAAAGAAATGAATGTTTTCTGTGTCGAGATCCTCAGGTCCCTTGTGGACGTCTTCTCCACCGGTGGTCTCCCATTTTTACCCAGGAGGAGGTCATGTGTGACGTTTCGCCCCGCGCGAACGCGTTTTTAAATTAAAATTAATTAGCGCGTTCCCCCTCAGCGATTGTTGATTATCAGGAGCTGTAGATCTGGAACGCCTGTCCAGCGATAACGGCGCGTCATCAACGGATCACCCACTCCACGTACGCGCATCTCTGCGCCGGTCCCCCTCTTAAACCCTCCGAGGAAGTTGTTCGCTGCACGAAGCCCGAAGGCGAACACTTATAAGCAGATCCACGACCGCTTCTCAGGGCATTCATCCACTTGTCCACCGACACCGTCACCAGCATCCATTTCCCTCCTAGATCCCGATCCCTGTCCGTCCTGTCTAGTTATTTAATTACGAATTAATTTCATTTTCCGACCTGACCCGTAGTCGGCGATAGGCGAAGACTTCTCTTCGAAGTAGGCCGCCTTCACGATTACAAACTTAAATCCTTTCCTTATCCTGCAGAATAGGTGCGGGACGAAGTCCGCTATAAAACCGCTCCGCCGTTCTGCAATCTTTTGTTAGTAATTTAATTTGGCAAATCCTTAAGACGTGTTTGCAGGCGAAGACTCAATTTAGAGACCGCCAGGCCCGTCTATTTGAATAACTTGCGTAGCAAGCAACCTAAATGTCATTTTGCGAATAATTATCTCCCAAAGGTCCTTGCAATTAAAATATGACAAAAGCTTCTCGCAATACCTATTTTAAAAGCCCGAATAATTACTAAATTACGGCCTTTGAAGGAATTGGTTAATGTTCTTGTTAGCTACAGAGTTCTACCTACCAGAGAAGTCCGAGATAAACATCTCCAGGCCGCGCCTCCTTGAAGGGGATCTCCTCGTCACTAGCAGCTAACGCAAGGACAACCAATAGCTGGATATCTCCACCAAATCTTCGTGGCACGGCACCTTACACCAAACAACACGTCGCGAAGTCTCCGAATAAGGGCTAATCTCTTAAACGCTACCGTCACGTAAGCAAAATCCCGGTTTCTAGCTAATTAACCTGTCATTACAGCAACATGTGCTCATACCCTTTTCGTCGCGTGAAGAACGTCTGGGGCTAACTTCAAGCCGTTCCAGAAGCTACCAGCGGCGTCCCCGCAAGAATTCCCGAGGGGGCCCACCAGAAACGACCGTTTACACGGCTGCACGACGGGTTGCAGCGAAAAGGCGCAAGACTCAACGGAAGACCGAAGATTACTTTTATTATCTAAATACATGTTAATTTTCAATTATACAATTATGATTACGTTTGTACATAGTTCTGAGTACCATTATTAAATTGTTTAAAGCTATCCTGTGTTTGGTTTGCTACGCTTCTTATGTATATCTGGAAATCTTGACCCTGTCTCCGACTCGACTAGCTACCAGAAAGTTAATTAGTAATTATCTTTGTACCCTTAATGAGCACAATGGTGAAATATTATATCTTTAGCATTCTGCAACCACTGTTTATTAATTATAATATGTTACATACTGCTAGTAGCATTCTGAGGCCATTATGCAGTCGCGCTCAGACACCGAAATAGTGCTACTAAAATAAAAAATCTAAGAGTGTTTCTACTATTGAAATGATACCCAAAACGTCTCAGATCGTCCGTCAAAGCGTTTACAGGCTCTAGCATGCCATTTTGTCTACTTCTAAAACAGTAGGTGCCATTCCAATGAATTTAAATTTAGTTTACAGTTGTTTCTGTACAGTCTTTAGCATTCTGCAATTACTGTTTATTAATTATAATATGTTACATACTGCTAGTAGCATTCTGAGGCCATTATGCAGTCGCGCTCAGACACCGAAATAGTGCTACTAAAATAAAAATATCTAAGAGGGGTTCTACTATCGAAATAATAATAATAATAATAATAATAATAATATCTTTATTCTTTCACAAAAAGAAATACATGCAAAGTAATATCAGTGAGTAAATACAAAAATAAACATAAATAATTGTGAAAGAATCCCAAGGTGAAGTTCAGATGTGCGAGGATAATTCCTATCGTACCCTGTTCTACCACTTAAACGTTGAAGATTTTGAATTGAAACGAAATATATGTAAACATATTTTTTAAGACATAACAGCACAAAAATAATATTATAAAATAAAATAACATAAGCTAGAAAATTATTCAAATTATGAAATTATAAATTATGTAACGAATGTGAAGCACTAATCCTAGAAAAACAAATGCTAAATTAAAAAAAAACTAAATAGAATCTAGAACAACATAACACTAGTCTGCACAGAGCAGCACAATTAGTCATTTATTGATGAGTAAGCAATATTTTTGTAAGATTTCTTTTAAATGAATTAGTTGACAAACGTTTTAACGATTCAGGTAAAGAATTGTATATTTTATAAATATTAAATGAAAATGTGATAATTCCTTTGTTTCTGATCTTGTTATTGTGCACATCAGTACGGAAAGAAATCTTGCTAGTAAGATATGACGGAGTCTGAAATAAAACGATTTTGTGGAACAAACAAGCTGACCAAAGATAAAAACGATTATTCATATTCAACCACTGAATATCAGAAAGTTTATGTGAAATCCTATCAAATTTTCGTATTCCAAAAATGTAACGAAGACAAGAATTCTGTACTCTTTGGACTCTTATTCTATCAATAGAACTTAAACAAGGAAAATATAGAGGGCTACAAACAGTAAACTGTGATAAGACTAGAGATTCGCACAGTGCAGTTTTGATTTTAACGGAAAGGTAATGTTTGTGAGGATATAATAAATGAAGATTTACATAGGCTTTTTGTATGTTTTTAGAAATGTGATTGGAAAATCTGAGGGAATTGTCCAAATATAAGCCTACATTTTTTGCACACTGAACTAAAGGAATTTGGGTATTGTGTACCCCCTCTCATCCTTACTTACCTTTGAAGGCTTACACTTCACCGACTAGCTCAAGATACGGTTTCTTATCAGGGTTTAACAATTGTGGGATTTTTAGTTCGTTTCACTTTCATATAAAGGTAAAAGTTCATTAATCAGAAGAAATGGGCGCCATAACTTTATTTAAAAAGTTTTAAATTCAATAAGTTTACAAAGGTTACGTATTCTTTCTAACAGTCCACAAATCAATTGTTATGCATTAGAAGCTTATACCTTTCTAAGTTTAATACACATTATGTAATTATTTAGCAAGTTTTATTCTTCTCTGACAAGTTAGAATTTGTTCTAATAAAACGTTAGGATTAATGAATCTATCAGTATCTAGGAGATTTCTTATACCTATTTAATTAATAACCTCCGGTTCGTAAGATGAAAATATAAAGAGCTCTCTATACCCTCGTATTTCTCTTTCCTAGGTCTTAATTACGATTAATGATCGGTATTTAGTTTAATTGGTATCATTCCAGGTAGTATAAGAAAGGTCCTTTATAAAAAAAAACTTATTATTTGACAAGTGACCCAAAAACCAACTTGACAGTCACAGAACGATTTAATCTCACTTCAGGCCACATCACCTGGTAAGTAACTATTGTTTTTACTTGAAACTAATCTGTTATTGAATATTCTTAAGGCTTACGCCCTAATTTAATTATATTTAAGCTATGACGCGGGTTTAAGTCTAACTAACGATATTAAACCCTTTCAGGACTAACATACGATTAATGCAGAGAACCCTTGAACCTGGACCTCTCCATCTGCCAACATTAACTATGAAGAACTCCTCATCGAACCAAAGAAGTTGCCCTTGACTGGTGAGTGATCTCCTAACTGGTTATAGATTTCTAATTACGTCCTCTCTTTTCCTTATCGCTCGTAACTTATCGACACACTTCCCCATGGCGAATATACAACTGACCAGAACTGGCGTCAAATGAAAAAGACCGACGAGCTGGTAGTCAAAGAGGAAGCCCTAAGAGCTGGTGGTCAAAGAGGTGACACTAAGAGCTGAATCAAGAAAAACCCTCTATTACGATTTGTATGTATTAGTTTGCCGTCTACCTACCAGTTATATAATAACTGCCCTTTTCAGAAAGAAAATATTTGTGGAATTTATCCTATCTGCCTGAAAAATTATTATGTTTTAATACTATGCTGTATGAGTTAAATAAAGGCTTACTATTGTCTGCTTGTATCCTTTCTAAGCTAGGATTTTCAATTTGCTTCGCTTCTGCATAGAGAAGCGCCCTTTTGCTTTCTCAATTAAACAGGAAGTAATAATTTTTGTTATTTATTCTTCTTTTATTAACGTAACCTTGGGCCTTCTAAATTAAATATTAAAAAGGGTAGGCAACCCCTCCTACTGGTCTTGCGCTTAAAGTTGCCTATCTATTAGGATTAATTAATATTGAACGATATACCTGTAGAAGCTACGATATGTACTGCTACATATTGTTAACTTTAATATCTAAATTTTGAATATCACAACATACGGTTTTTTCCCAAAGACCATAATTTGTGACTTAGATGGATTTAAAAACAAACTGTGTTTCTGAGATAAAACGTACAAGCTCTCTAAGTCATTATTAATTACATTTACAGCATTGGCAATATCAGAAGGATTAAAGGAATAATATAGCTGAGTATCATCAGCATATGCATGGTACTTACAGTATCTAATACAATCAATGAAGGAGGAAGTATAAATAGTGAATAACAAGGGACCAAGAATGGATCCTTGTGGGACCCCAGATCTTAAATAAACTACATTAGATATATTATCTTGCAACTTAACGCTTTGGGTTCTGTTGGATAAATAATTCGTTAACAACTCGATAGCATTTTACTTTAAACCAATAAAGTAAAGTATAGCAAGTAAAACGTTATGGTCAATAGTATCAAATGCTTTGGTGAAATCGAGCATAATTAACACAGACAGCTTACCCTGATCGAGAGAATGTATCAAATCATCGACTACTTTAAGTAATGCAGTGGTGCAACTATGCAGTGGTCTAAAACCTGACTGCAGAGAAGGTAGAATGTCATAAGAAGATAAATGAAGTCTGAGTTGATAACAAATTACATTCTCCAATACTTTGGATAATACAGGTAATATGCTTATAGGGCGTAAATGTTTGTATTCGGTGGGTTGTTTAATTTTAGCTAAAGGGGTGACGTACGTTTTCTTCCAACATGTAGGAAACCAATTCTGAGTAATACAACAATTAATGATATGCGTTAAAAATTGTACGACGAAAGGACAGCACAATTTAATCATGGCTACACAGTCGCGGTCAGACACCGCAATAGTGTTACCAAATAAAAAAATCTAAGAGCGTTTCTACTATCGAAATAATACCCAAAACGTCTCAGATCGTCCGTCAGAGCGTTTACACGTTCTAAGCATGCCATTTTGTCTACTCCTAAAACAGTAGGTGCCATTCATATGCATTTAAAGTTAGTCTATAGTTGTTTCTGTACAGTCATTAGCATTCTCCAATTAGTGTCTATTAATTATAATATGTTACATACCCCTAGAAACATTCTGAAGCCATTATGCAGTCGCGCTCAGACACCGAAGTAGTGCTACTAAACTAAAAAAATCTAATAGCGATTGTACTATCGAAATGATACCGAAAACGTGTCAGATCGTCAGTCAGAGCGTTTACAGGCTCTAGCATGCCATCTTGTCTACTTCTAAAACAGTAAGTGTCATTCCGATGAATTTAAAGTTATTTTACAGTTGTTTGTGTACAGTCTTTAGCATTCTGCAATTACTATCTATTAATTACAATATGTTACATACTGCTAGTAGCATTCTGAGGCCATTATGCAGTCGTGCTCAGACACCGAAATAGTGCTCCCAAAATAAAAAAATCTAAGAGCGTTTGTACTATCGAAATGATACCGAAAACGTCTCAGATCCTCCGTCAGAGCGTGTACAGATTCTAGCATGCCATTTTGTCTGCTTCTAAAACAGCAGGTGTCATTCCGATGCATTGAAAGTTAGTTTACAATTGTTTGTGTACAGTCTTTAGCATTCTGCAATTACTGTCTACTAATTATAATATGTTACATACTGTTAGTAGCATTCTGAGGCCATTATGCAGTCGCGCTCAGACACCAAAAGTGTGCTACAAAAATAAAAAAATCTAAAAGCGTTTCTACTATCGAAATGATACCGAAAACGTCTCAGATCGTCGGTCAGAGCGTGTACAGGCTTTAGCATGCCATTTTGTCTACTTCTGAAACAGTAGGTGCCATTCCGATGCATTTAAAGTGAGTTTACAGTTGTTTCTGTACAGTCTTTAGCATTCTGCAATTACTGTATATTAATTATAATATGTTACATAATGCTAGTAGCATTCTGAGGCCATTATACAGTCGCGCTAAGACACCGAAATAGTGCTAATAATATAAAAAAATTAGGAGCGTTTCTACTATCGAAATGATACCCAAAACGTGTCATATCGTCAGTCAGGACGTTTACAGGCTTTAGCATGCCATCTTGTCTACTTCTAAAACAGTAAGTGTCATTCCGATGCATTTAAAGTTACTTTACAGTTGTTTGTCTACAGTCTTTACCATTCTGCAATTACTCTCTATTAATTATAATATGTTACATACTGCTAGTACCATTCTGATACCATTATGCAGTCGCATTCAGACACCGAAATAGTACTACTAAAATAAAAAATCTAAGACCGTTTCTACTATCGAAATGATACCCAAAACGTCTCAGATCGTCCGTCAGAGCGTTTACAGGGCCTAGCATGCCATCTTGTCTACTTCTAAAACAGTAACTGCCGGTCCTATAAAGACCACTAATCTGACGTTAACTTTAATTCGCTGTTAAAATAAACAAAGGCCCATCAAAATGTCAGCGCTTATGACATTTTATTCATTAGTAAACAAATTTTGACGCGCTTTTGTTTATTTTAACAGAGAATTAAAGTTAACATCAGATCAGTGACGTTTATAAGACTGACTGTTAGTGTCATTGCGATGCATTTAAAGTTACTTTACAGTTGTTTGTGTACAGTCTTTACCATTCTGCAATTACTCTCTATTAATTATAATATGTTACATACTGCTAGTACCATTCTGATACCATTATGCAGCCGCATTCAGACACCGAAATAGTACTACTAAAATAAAAAATCTAAGACCGTTTATACTATCGAAATGATACCCAAAACGTCTCAGATCGTCCGTCGAAGCTTTTACAGGCTTTAGCATGCCATTTTGTCTACTTCTAAAACAGTAGGTGCCATTCATATGCATTTAAATTTAGTTTACAGTTGTTTCTGTACAGTGTTTAGCATTCTGCAATTACTGTCAATTAATTATAATATGTTACATACTGCTAGTAGCATTCTGAGGCCATTATGCAGTCGCGCTAAGACACCGAAATAGTGCTAATAATATAAAAAAATTAGGAGCGTTTCTACTATCGAAATGATACCCAAAACGTGTCATATCGTCAGTCAGGACGTTTACAGGCTTTAGCATGCCATCTTGTCTACTTCTAAAACAGTAAGTGTCATTCCGATGCATTTAAAGTTACTTTACAGTTGTTTGTCTACAGTCTTTACCATTCTGCAATTACTCTCTATTAATTATAATATGTTACATACTGCTAGTACCATTCTGATACCATTATGCAGTCGCATTCAGACACCGAAATAGTACTACTAAAATAAAAAATCTAAGACCGTTTCTACTATCGAACTGATACCCAAAACGTCTCAGATCGTCCGTCAGAGCGTTTACAGGGCCTAGCATGCCATCTTGTCTACTTCTAAAACAGTAAGTGTCATTGCGATGCATTTAAAGTTACTTTACAGTTGTTTGTGTACAGTCTTTACCATTCTGCAATTACTCTCTATTAATTATAATATGTTACATACTGCTAGTACCATTCTGATACCATTATGCAGCCGCATTCAGACACCGAAATAATGCTACTAAAATAAAAATACCTAAGAGCTGTTCTACTATCGAAATAAAACCCAAAACTTGTCAGATCGTCAGTCAGAGCGTTTACAGGCTCTAGCATGCCATTTTATCTTCTTCTAAAACAGTAAGTGTCCTTCCGATGCGTTTAAAGTTAGTTTACAGTTGTTTGTGTACAGTCTTTAACATTCCGAAATTACTATTTATTAATTATAATATGTTAAATACTGCTAGTAGCATTCTGAGGCTATTATGCGGTCGCGCAAAGACACCGAAATAGTACTACAAAAATAAAACAATCTAAGACCGTTTCTACTACCGAAATGATACACAAATCGTCTCAGATCGTCCGTCAGAGCGTTTACAGGCTCTAGCATGCCATTTTGTCTACTTTTGAAACAGTAGGTGCCATTCCGATGCATTTAAAGATAGTTTCCAGTTGTTTCTGTACAGTCTTTAGCATTATGCTACTACTGTTTATTAATTATAATATGTTACATAATAGCATTCTGCATTCTGAGGCCATTATGCAGTCGCACTCCAACACCGCTATAGTGCTACTAAAATAAAAAAATCTAAGAGCGTTTTTACTATCGAAATAACACCCAAAACGTCTCAGATCGTCCGTCAGAGCGTGTACAGGCTCTAGAATGCCATTTTGTCTACATCTAAAACAGTAGGTGCCATTCGTATGCATTTAAAATTAGATTACAGTTGTTTTTTTCCAGTCTTTAGCATTCTGCAATTACTGTCTTTTAATTATAATATGTTACATACTGCTAGTAGCATTCTGTGGCCATTATGCAGTCGCGCTCAGACGTCGAAATAGTGCTACTAACATAAAACAATCTAAAACCGTTTCTACTATCGAAATGTTACCGAAAACGTCTCAGATCGTCCGTCAGAGCGTGTACAGGCTCTAGCATGCCATTTTGTCTACTTCTAAAACAGTAGGTGCCATTCATATGCATTTAAAATTAGTTTACAGTTGTTTTTGTACAGTCTTTAGCATTCTGCAATTACTGTCTATTAATTATAATATGTTACATACTGCTAGTAGCATTCTGTGGCCATTATGCAGTCGCGCTCAGACGTCGAAATAATGCTACTAACATAAAACAATCTAAAATCGTTTCCACTATCGAAATGGTACCCAAATCGTCGCAGATCGTCCGTCAGAGCGTTTACAGCCTCTAGCATGCCATTTTGTCTACTTTTGAAACAGTAGGTGCCATTCCGATGCATTTAAAGATAGTTTCCAGTTGTTTCTGTACAGTCTTTAGCATTATGCAATTACTGTTTCTTAATTATAATATGTTACATACTGCTAGTAGCATTCTGAGGCCATTATGCAGTCGCGCTCAGACACCGAAATAGTGCTACTAAAATAAAACAAATTAAGAGCGTTTCTACTATCGAAATGATACCCAAAACGTGTCAGATTGTCCGTCAGAGCGTTTACAGGTTCTAGCATGCCATTTTGTCTACTTCTAAAACAGTAGGTGCCATTCATATGCATTTAAAGTTAGTTTACAGTTATTTCTGTACAGTCTTTAGCATTCTGCAATTACTGTTTCTTAATTATAATATGTTACATACTGCTAGTAGCATTCTGAGGCTATTATGCAGTCGCGCTCAGACACCGAAATAGTGCTACTAAAATAAAAAATCTAAGAGCGTTTCTACTATTGATATAATACCCAAAATTTCTCAGATTGTCAGTCAGAGCGTTTACAGGCTCTAGCATGCCATTTTGTCTACTCCTAAAACAGTAGGTGCCATTCATATGCATTTAAAGTTAGTTTACAGTTGTTTGTGTACAGTCTTTAGCATTCTGCAATTACTCTCTATTAATTATAATATGTTACATACTGCTAGTAGCATTCTGAGGCCATTATGCAGTCGAACTCAGACAACGAATAAGTGCTACTTAAATAAAAAAAATTAAGAGCGCTTCTACTATAAAAATAATACCCAAAACGTGTCAAATCGTCAGTCAGAGCGTTGACATGCAAGCCACCATGTCTACTTCTAAAACAGTAAGTGTCATTCCAATGCATTTAAAGTTGGTTTACAGTTGTTTCTGTACAGTCTTGAGCATTCTGTAATTACTGTCTACTAATTATAATATGTTACATACTGTTAGTAGCATTCTGAGGCTATTATGCAGTCGCGCTCAGACACCGAAATAGTGCTACTAAAATAAAAAAATCTAAGAGCGTTTCTACTTTCTAAGTGATACCCAAATCGTCTCAGATCGTCCGTCAGAGCGTTTACAGGCTCTAGCACGCCATTTGGTCTACTTTTAAAACAGTAGGTGCCATTCCAATGCATTTAAAGTTAGTTTCCAGTTGTTTCTGTACAGTCGTTCGCATTATGCAACTACTGTTTATTAATTATAATATGTTACATACTGCTAGTAGCATTCTGAGGCCATTATGCAGTCGCTCTAAGACACCGAAATAGTGCTACTAAAATAAAAAAAATTAAGAGCGTTTATACTATGTAAATGATACCCAAAACGTCTCTGATCATCCGTCAGAGCGTTTACAGGCTCTAGCATGCCATTTAGTCTACTTCTAAAACAGTAGGTGCTATTCATATGCATTTACAGTTAGTTTACAGTTGTTTCTGTACAGTCTTTAGCATTCTGCAATTACCGTTTCTTAATTACAATATGTTACATACTGCTAGTAGCATTCTGAGGCCATTATGCAGTCGCGCTCAGACATCGAAATAGTGCTACTAACATAAAAAGATCTAAGAGCGTTTCTACTATCGAAATGATACCGAAAACGTCCAGATCGTCCGTCAGAGCGTGTACAGGCTCTAGCATGCCATTTTGTCTACTTCTAAAACAGTAGGTGCCATTTCGATGCATTTAAAGTTAATTTACAGTTGTTTCTCTACAGTCTATAGCATTCTGCAATTACTGTTTCTTAATTATAATATGTTACATACTGCTAGTAGCATTCTGAGGCCATTATGCATCGCGCTCAGACATCGAAATATTGCTACTAACATAAAAAAATCTAAGAGCGTTTCTACTATCGAAATGATACCGAAAACGTCCAGATCGTCCGTCAGAGCGTGTACAGGCTTTAGCATGCCATTTTGTCTACTTTTGAAAAAGTGGGTGCCATTCCGATGCTTTTAAAGTTAGTTTCCAGTTGTTTCTGTACAGTCTTTAGCATTATGCAACCACTGTTTATTAATTATAATATGTTACATACTGCTAGTAGCATTCTGAGGCCACCGGTATTCCTAAATAAATAAGTAAAATTTATTTTCTTTTTCTGTCTTTTTGCTTGTTATTAAAAGTAACTTGTTTCTATATCTTTATGGAAGTGTTAACTGATGACACTTATATTAATTTTAATACAGAAGTCGCCTCCAATTTGACCGAATTTAAACAAAAAATCGTGAACTTTACGAATAATAAACAATCACTAACAATTTTTCATACCAATATCAGGAGTATCGCAAAAAACTTTGATGAACTTGTTGTATTAATAACTGAGTGCAATTCAAATTTTGATGTAATTATTTTATCGGAGACATGGACTTTAGAAAATATTAACTGCTTTCATTTAGATAAATATGTATTGTATTATAATGGTAGCACATTTAACAAAAATGATGGGGTGGTAGTATTTGTAAAAAGCACTTTGCCACAGTCTTGTCAAATAATTGATATCAACAATAACTACAAAATTATAAGATTGCAAATAACAGCCCATAATAAAAAAATAGGTATAACTTCACTTTATAAACCGCCGCCATACGTGACATCAGATTTTCTAGTTCACCTAAATCAATACATTAGGGGTTACTGTACCACTGCTAATGAAATTCTAGTAGGAGATATGAATATAGATATTTTAGACGACAGAAATGACAATTCCCAAAATTATCTTGATCTACTAAGCCGTTTTGGTTTCACCTCTTGTATTAATCGACCAACCAGGGAAGAGAAAACTTGTATTGATCACATCTTTGTGAAGAACAATATAAAAAACGTAACTTTTTTGCCATTGGTATTAAAATCTAAAATAACTGATCATGACCCAACTTTTATACAATTAAAGTTTAATGAAAATGTAACTCAAGAAAAAGAAAAATTGTTCGAAACAAAATTAATTAAAATAGTTAATCATACAAAATTAATCAGTAGGCTTAAAGCGTATGATTGGCAGCATATTATCACTACAAATATCGATCAATCAATTGATTCACTGGTTAAGATAATACAAGAGGAAATTCAACTTTGCAGTTTTACTAAAATTAGAAATTCCAAATGTCAAAAAAGAAAGCCTTGGATTAGCAGCGGTATAGTAAATTCTATAAATACTAGAGACAGGTTATATCGTCAGATGTTGCTAAACCCTGGTAATAATATTATAAAAAATGCTTATTTCAAATACAAAAATTCAATTAATAAATTAATTCAGAAAGCAAAATCGCAGTATTACCAGACAAAAATAGGTACTGACAAGAATAACCTGAAAAATTTGTGGTCGTTAGCAAAAGAATCGTTAAATATAGACAGTCATAAACAAAAAATCGATAAGTTAACAATAAATATTGTAAATGTTGATGACGATAGTCGGCTATGTCATGAATTTAGTAAATACTTCGTTAATGTCAGTAAGGAATTAGCAGAAACCATTCCCACTGACCAAAATGAAACTGACCTTATGATTAATGGGGTACGTGAGAATGTAAATTCTTTTTTCTTAGGTCCTACAGATCCTGTCGAGGTTGCAAATGTAATAAAAAAACTAAAAGTAAAAAAATCGCCTGGTATTGACGATATAACCGCCGAGTTACTAAAAATAATTTCTAATTGTATAAACGTCCCGTTAAGTGAAATTTTTAATAACTGTTTTTCTCAAGGTTATTTTCCAAATTCCTTTAAACTTGCACTTATAATACCTGTACATAAAGGTAGTGCACCTGACCTGGTCAGCAATTATCGCCCAATATCGCTGGTTTCGAATCTTGCAAAAATTCTTGAAAACTTAATTAAAGTCAGATTAGTAGCTTTTTTGGACCAATTTAAAATTCTATCTAGAAAACAGTTTGGATTTACCCAAAAAAGAAGTACCGCTGATGCAATATCGCTATTAAGTACTACAATATATTCTGCACTTGATAAATCAAAGTCTTGCCTTGCCGTATTCCTTGACCTTGCCAAAGCCTTTGACACTGTGAATCACGGTATACTACTTAGGAAGTTGGAGAGGTGTAGTATTAGGGGAACCCCACTAGAGCTGTTTAAAAGTTATCTGACAAATAGAAAGCAGATAGTTAAATTAGAGAATAGCAAAAGTCAACCTGAACTTATATCTTGTGGTGTACCCCAAGGTACCATACTTGGCCCGATTCTATTTTTGGTGTATATCAATGACCTTTTGGAGAATACAAAATTGTGTGGATCAATAATATCTTATGCGGATGATACACTGCTAATCATTGAAGGAAATAATTGGAATGAGGTCAGGGAAGCGGCACAGCGGGACTTGCGTACTGTCAAAAATTGGCTGAATTGTAACATTTTGTCTCTTAACGCTACAAAAAGTGCATTTACAACCTTTTCTATACACGAAAACAAACAACCAAATTTTACAGACCTACTAATACACGAAAGAGGATGCATCGGGGATGATTGTACTTGCAGTGTAAAAATAAATAAATCGTCATCAGTGAAGTATTTGGGGGTAATTGTTGACCAGTTCATGAGGTGGGATAAACACACTGTTAATGTGTGCAAAAAATTGAGAAAAACTTTGTACATATTCAAAAAATTGAAACAAATTTTGACTACCAAGCAACTGCTTTCGTTTTATTATGGGTTGGTGCAGTCAATAATTTTGTATGGAATTATAGGTTGGGGTGGGACAGCTTGTTACTATAGAAGGAGAATTCAAATAGTGCAGAATATGATTTTGAAAACGATTTTACATAAACCTCGATTATATCCCACTGAAAAATTATATCGTGAATCAAATGTCCTTTCTCTAATGCAATTACATTATCTAGAAATCTTAAAACACATTAAAAAATTTCCTAGTTCTATTCCCACACATCAACACCAGTATTATACTAGAAATAGAAATGATGCTGTCCCACATCGATAAAAAAAAAAGCACTGGTCAGAGGTCTTGCACGTACTACATACCCCATACGTATAACTTATTTCAAACATTTATACTTAATCGTAATATTGCACTACATGACAGAAATTTTCTCAAAATACGAAACTATTTGTAAAGAACACGATTCAAGTGGGTTATAATTAATAAATTTGCTATATCATATTTTTTTTCTACTCTACTGTAGCACAGAATATTGTGAGAGTGTGAGTGTGTGTGTCGCCCCCACTGGATGGGGTGGGTTCGGTTTCTGGAGGTCGCCATTTTTATCAGGCAAAATACTTAAAAATAATATGCATTTAATCTAATACACAAACTCTTGAGCTGAATGTGCACTTCATGGGCTGGATCCGCTTCATGGGGTGGGTGCGACATATACATTCAGTAAAAATAAACTTAAAATATTATTATTTTCTATTATAATTTTTTCGGGAATATCAATTTCATGAATATTTTGCTAAGCCACACACAGTTGTTTTACAGCTTGTGGCATAAAAAAGAAAAACCAACTATTTGTATTAATATACATAGAAATACCTACCTCTTTTCTTCACTCTCCACGTTAAGCATTTTAGAATGTATTTTTTTTTTTCTTTAGGAAACTAATATTTTCTTAAGAAAATTGTTAGAAATAACGTATAATTAATTAGTAGATTTATCGTACATAATTGCATAAATGCTATATACATTTTTATTTTCACTGGTATATGTATATGGGCTTAATAAAGAGAGATTATTTATTTTATTTATTTTATTTTATTGTACAGTCGCGATCAGACACCGAAATAGTGCTACTAAAATAAAAAATCTAAGAGTGTTTCTACTATCGAAATGATACCCACAACTTCTCAGATTGTCAGTCAGAGCGTTTACAGGCTCTAGCATGCCATTTTGTCTACTTCCAAAACAGAAGGTGCCATTCCGATGCATTTAAACTTAGTTTCCAGTTGTTTCTCTACAGTCTTTAGCATTATGCAACCACTGTTTATTAATTATAATATGTTACATACTGCTAGTAGCATTCTGAGGCCATTGTACAGTCGCGATCAGACACCGAAATAGTGCTACTAAAATACAAAATCTAAGAGTGTTTCTACTATCGAAATGATACCCAAAACTTCTCAGATTGTCAGTCAGAGCATTTACAGGCTCTAGCATGCCATTTTGTCTACTTCCAAAACAGAAGGTTCCATTCCGATGCATTTAAAGTTAGTTTACAGTTGTTTCTGTACAGTCTTTAGTATTCTGCAATTACTGTCCATTAAGTATAATATGTTACATACTGCTAATAGCATTCTGAGACCATTATGCAGTCGCACTCAGACACCGAAATAGTGCTACTAAAATAAAAAAATCTAAGAGCGTTTCTACTATCGAAGTAATACCCATTTTTTCTACTTCTAAAACAGTAGGTGCCATTCCGATGCATTTAAAGTTAGTTTACAGTTGTTTCTGTACAGTCATTAGCATTCTACAATTAGTGTCTATTCATTATAATACGCTACATACTGCTAGTAGCATTTTGAGGCCATTATGCAGTCGCGCTCAGACGCCGAAATAGTGCTACTAAAATAAAAAATCTAAGAGCGTTTCTACTATCGAAATAATACCCAAAACGTCTCAGATCGTCCGTCAGAGCGTTTACAGGTCCTAAGCATGCCATTTTGTCTACTCCTAAAACAGTAGGTGCCATTCATATGCATTTAAAGTTAGTTTACAGTTGCTTGTGTACAGTCTTTGGCATTCTGCAATTACTCTCTATTAATTATAATATGTTACATACTGCTAGTAGCATTCTGAAGCCATTATGCAGTCGCGCTCAGACACCGAAATAGTGCTACAAAATAAAAGAATGTAAGAGCGTTTCTACTATCGAAATGATACCCAAAACGTCTCAGATTGTCCGTCAGAGCGTTCACAGGTTCTAGCATGCCATTTTGTCTACTTCTAAAACAGTAGGTGCCATTCATATGCATTTAAAGTTAGTTTACAGTTATTTCTGTACAGTCTTTAGCATTCTGCAATTACTGTTTCTTAATTATAATATGTTACATACTGCTAGTAGCATTCTGAGGCCCTTATGCAGTCGCGCTCAGACATCGAAATAATGCTACTAACATAAAAAAAATTAAGAGCGTTTCTACTATCGAAGTGATACCGAAAACGTCTCAAATCGTCCGTCAGAGCGTGTACAGGCTCTAGCATGCCATTTTGTCTACTGCTAAAACAGTAGGTGCCATTCCGATGCATTTAAAGTTAATTTACAGTGGTTTCTGTACAGTCTTTAGTATTCTGCAATTACTGTTACTTAATTATAATATGTTACAAACTGCTAGTAGCATTCTGAGGCTATTGTGCAGTCGCGATCAGACACCGAAATAATACTACTAAAATAAAAAATCTAAGAGTGTTTCTACTATCGAAATGATACCCAAAACTTCTCAGATCGTCCGTCAGAGCGTTTACAGGATCTAGCATGGCACTTTGTCTACTTTTGAAACAGTAGGTGCCATTCCGATGCATTTAAAGTTAGTTTCCAGTAGTTTCTGTACAGTCTTTAGCATTATGCAACTACTGTTTATTAATTATTATATGTTACATACTGCTAGTAGCATTCTGAGGCAATTGTGCAGTCGCGATCAGACACCGAAATAATGCTACTAAAATAAAAAATTTAAGAGTGTTTTTACTATCGAATGATACCCAAAACTTCTCAGATTGTCCGTCAGAGCGTTTACAGGCTCTAGCATGCCATTACTTCCAAAACAGTAGGTGCCATTCCGATGCATTTGAAGTTAGTTTACAATTGTTTCTGTACAGTCATTAGCATTCTGCAATTAGTGTCTATTAATTATAATATGCTGCATACTGCTAGTAGCATTCTGAGTTCATTATGCTGTCGCGCTTAGACACCGAAATAGTGCTACTAAAATAAAAAAATCTAAGAGCGTTTCTACTATCGAAATAATACTTAAAACGTATCTGATCGTCAGTCAGAGCGTTTACAGGCTCTAGCATGCCTTTTTGTCTACTTCTATAACAGTAGGTGCCATTCCGATGCATTTAAAGTTAGTTTACAATTGTTTTTGTACAGTCTTTAGCATTATGCAATTACTGTCTATTAATTATAATATGTTACATACCGTTAGTAGCATTCTGAGGCTATTATGCAGTCGCGCTCAGACACCGAAATAGTGTTCCTAAAATAAAAAAATCTAAGATCGTTTCTACTATCGAAATGATACCCAAAACGTCTCAGATCGTCCATCAGAGCGTTTACAGGCTCTAGCATTCCATTTTGTCTACTTCTAAAACAGTAGGTGCCATTCCGATGCATTTAAATTTAGTTTGCAGTTGTTTCTGTACAGTGTTTAGCATTCTGCAATTACTGTCAATCAATTATAATATGTTACATACTGCTAGTAGCATTTTGAGGCCATTATGCAGTCGCGCTCAGACACCGCAATAATGCTACTAAAATAAAAAAATCTAAAACCGTTTCTACTATCGAAATGATACCGAAAACGCCTCAGATCGTCCGTCAGAGCGTGTACACTGTACAGGCTCTAGCATGCCATTTTGTCTATTTCTAAAACGGTAGGTGCCATTCCGATGCATTTAAAGTTAGTTTACAATTGTTTCTGTACAGTCTTTAGCATTCTGCAGTTAGTGTCTACCAATTATAATATGTTACATACTACTAGTAGCATTCTGAGGTCATTATGCAGTCGCGCTCAGACACCGCAATAATGCTACTAAAATAAAAAAATCTAAGAGCGTTTCTACTATCAAAATAATACCCAAAACGACTCAGATCGTCCGTGAGAGAGTGTACAAGCTCTAGCATGCCATTTTGTCTACTTCTAAAACAATAGGTGCAATTCATATTAATTTAAAGTTAGTATACAGTTGTTTCTGTACAGTCTTTAGCATTCTGCAAATACTATCTATTAATTATAATATGTTACATACTGCTAGTAGCATTCTGAGGCCAGACACCGAAATAGTGCTACTAGAATAAAAATATCTAAGAGCGGTTCTACTATCGAAATGATACCCAAAACTTGTCAGATTGTCAGTCAGAGCATTTACAGGTTCTAGCATGCCATGTTGTCTACTTCTAAAACAGTAAGTGTCATTCTGTTTCATTTAAAGTTAGTTTACAGTTGTTTGTGTACAGTCTTTAGCATTCTGCAATTACTGTCTATTAATTATAATATGTTACATACTGTTAGTAGCATTCTGAGGCCATTATGCAGTCGCGCTCAGAAAACAAAATAATACTACTAAAATAAAAAAATCTAAGACCGTTTCTCCTATTGAAATGATACCCAAATCGTCGCAGATCGTCCGTCAGAGCGTTTACAGGCTCTAGCATGCCATTTTGTCTACTTTTTAAACAGCAGGTGCCATTCCGATGCATTTAAAGTTAGTCTATAGTTGTTTCTGTACAGTCTTTAGCATTCTGAAATTACTGTCCATTAATTATAATATGTTACATACTGCTAATACCATTCTGAGACCATTATGCAGTCGCGCTCAGACACCGCAATAGTGCTACTAAAATAAAAAATCCAAGAGCGTTTCTACTATCGAAATTATACCCAAAACGTCTCAGATCGTCCGTCAGAGCGTTTACAGGCTCTAAGCATGCCATTTTGTCTACCCCTAAATCAGTAGGTGCCATTCATATACATTTAAAGTTAGTTTACAGTTGTTTCTGTAAAGTCATTAGCATTCTGCAATTAATGTCTATTAATTATAATATGTTACATACTGCTAGTAGCATTCTGAGGCCATTATGCAGTCGCGGTCAGACACCGAAATAGTGCTACTAAAATAAAAAAGATTAAGAGCTTTTCTACTATAGAAATGATACCCAAAACGTGTCAAATCGTCAGTCAGAGCGTTTACAGGCTCTAGCATGCCATCTTGTCTACTTCTAAAACAGTAAGTGTTATTCCGATGCATTTAAAGTTAGTTTACAGTTGTTTCTTTACAGTCTTTAGCATTCTGCAATTACTGTTTTTTAATTATATTATGTTGCATACTGCTAGTAGCATTCTGAGGCCATTATGCAGTCGCGCTCAGACACCGAAATAGTGCTACTAACATTAAAAATCTAAGAGCATTTCTACTATCGAAATGATACCGAAAACGTCTCAGATCTTCCGCCAGAGCGTGTACAAGCTCTAGCATGCCATTTTGTCTACTTCTAAAATAGTAGGTGCCATTCCGATGCATTTAAAGTTAATTTACAGTTGTTTCTGTACAGTCTTTAGCATTCTGCAATTACTGTTTAATAATTATAATATGTTACATACTGCTAGTAGCATTCTGAGGCCATTATGCAGTCGCGCTCATACACCGAAATAGTGTTACTAAAATTAAAAATACTTGAGAGCGTTTCTACTATCGCAATGATACCCAAAACGTGTCAAATCGTCAGTCAGAGCGTTTACAGGCTCTAGCATGCCATCTTGTCTACTTCTAAAACAGTAAGTGTCATTCCGATGCATTTAAAGTTAGTTTACAGTTGTTTCTGTACAGTATTTAGCATTCTGCAATTACTGTTTCTTAATTATAATATGTTGCATACTGCTAGTAGCATTCTGAGGCCATTATGCAGTCGCGCTCAGGCGCCGAAATAGTGCTACTAAAATAAAAAATCTAAGAGTGTTTCTACTATCGAAATGATACCCAAAACTTCTCAGATCGTCCGTCAGAGCGTTTACAGGCTCTAGCATGCCATTTTGTCTACTTCCAAAACGGTAGGTGCCATTCCGATGCATTTAAAGCTAGTTTACAGTTGTTTTTGTACAGTCATTAGCATTCTGCGATTAGTGTCTATTAATTATAATATGTTACATACTGCTAGTAGCATTCTGAGGCCATTTTGCAGTCGCGCTCAGACACCGAAAAAGTACTACTAAAATAAAAAAATCTAAGACCGTTTCTACTATCGAAATGATACCCAAAACGTCTCAGATCGTCCGTCACAGCATTTACAGGCTCTAAGCATTCCATTTTGTCTACTCCTAAATCAGAAGGTGCCATTCCGATGCATTTAAAGTTAGTTTACAGTTGTTTCTGTACAGTCATTCTGCAATTAGTGTCTATTAATTATAATATGTTACATACTGCTAGTAGCATTCTGAGGCCATTATGCAGTCGCGCTCAGATACCGAAATAGTGCTACTAAAATAAAAAAATCTAAGAGCGTTTCTACTATCGAAATAATACCCAAAACGACTCAGATCGTCCGTGAGAGCGTGTACAAGCTCTAGCATGCCATTTTGTCTACTTCTAAAACAATAGGTGCAATTCATATTCATTTAAAGTTAGTTTACAGTTGTTTCTGTACAGTCTTTAGCATTCTGCAATTACTGTCTATTAATTATAATATGTTACATACTGCTAGTAGCATTCTGAGGCCAGACACCGAAATAGTGCTACTGGAATAAAAATATCTAAGAGCGGTTCTACTATCGAAATGATACCCTAAACTTGTCAGATTGTCAGTCAGAGCATTTACAGGTTCTAGCATGCCATGTTGTCTACTTCTAAAACAGTAAGTGTCATTCTGTTTCATTTAAAGTTAGATTACAGTTTTTTGTGTACAGTCTTTAGCATTCTGCAATTACTGTCTATTAATTATAATATGTTACATACTGCTAGTAGCATTCTGAGGCCATTATGCAGTCGCGCTCAGACAACAAAATAATACTACTAAAATAAAAAAATCTAAGACCGTTTCTCCTATTGAAATGATACCCAAATCGTCGCAGATCGTCCGTCAGAGCGTTTACAGGCTCTAGCATGCCATTTTGTCTACTTTTGAAACAGCAGGTGCCATTCCGATGCATTTAAAGTTAGTCTATAGTTGTTTCTGTACAGTCTTTAGCATTCTGAAATTACTGTCCATTAATTATAATATGTTACATACTGCTAATACCATTCTGAAACCATTATGCAGTCGCGCTCAGACACCGCAATAGTGCTACTAAAATAAAAAATCTAAGAGCGTTTCTACTATCGAAATTATACCCAAAACGTCTCAGATCGTCCGTCAGAGCGTTTACAGGCTCTAAGCATGCCATTTTGTCTACCCCTAAATCAGTAGGTGCCATTCATATACATTTAAAGTTAGTTTACAGTTGTTTCTGTAAAGTCATTAGCATTCTGCAATTAATGTTTATTAATTATAATATGTTACATACTGCTAGTAGCATTCTGAGGCCATTATGCAGTCGCGCTCAGAAACCGAAATAGTGCTTCTAAAATAAAAATTTTAAGAGCGTTTCTACTATCGAAATGATACCCAAAACGTGTCAAATTGTCAGTCAGAGCGTTTACAGGCTCTAGCATGCAATTTTGTCTACTTCTAAAACAGTAGGTGCCATTCCGATGCATTTAAATTTAGTTTACAGTTGTTTGTGAACAGTCTTTAGCATTCTGCAATTACTCTCTATTAATTATAATATGTTACATACTGCCAGTAACATTCTGAGGCCATTATGCAGTCGCGGTCAGACACCGAAATAGTGCTACTAAAATAAAAAAAAATTAAAACTTTTCTACTATAGAAATGATACCCAAAACGTGTCAAATCGTCAGTCAGAGCGTTTACAGGCTCTAGCATGCCATCTTGTCTACTTCTAAAACAGTAAGTGTCATTCCGATGCATTTAAAGTTAGTTTACAGTTGTTTCTGTACAGTCTTTAGCATTCTGCAATTACTGTTTTTTAACTATATTATGTTGCATACTGCTAGTAGCATTCTGAGGCCATTATGCAGTCGCGCTCAGACACCGAAATAGTGCTACTAACATAAAAAATCTAAGAGCATTTCTACTATCGAAATGATACCGAAAACGTCTCAGATCGTCCGTCAGAGCGTGTACAGGCTCTAGCATGCCATTTTGTCTACTTCTAAAATAGTAGGTGCCATTTCGATGCATTTAAAGTTAATTTACAGTTGTTTCTGTACAGTCTTTAGCATTCTGCAATTACTGTTTATTAATAATAATATGTTACATACTGCTAGTAGCATTCTGAGGCCATTATGCAGTCGCGCTCATACACCGAAATAGTGTTACTAAAATTAAAAATATTTGAGAGCGTTTCCACTATCGCAATGATACCCAAAACGTGTCAAATCGTCAGTCAGAGCGTTTACAGGCTCTAGCATGCCATCTTGTCTACTTCTATAACAGTAAGTGTCATTCCGATGCATTTAAAGTTAGTTTACAGTGGTTTCTGTACAGTCTTTAGCATTCTGCAGTTACTGTTTCTTAATTATAATATGTTGCATACTGCTAGTAGCATTCTGAGGCCATTATGCAGTCGCGCTCAGGCGCCGAAATAGTGCTACTAAAATAAAAAATCTAAGAGTGTTTCTACTATCGAAATAATACCCAAAACTTCTCAGATCGTCCGTCAGAGCGTTTACAGGCTCTAGCATGCCATTTTGTCTACTTCCAAAACGGTAGGTGCCATTCCGATGCATTTAAAGCTAATTTACCGTTGTTTTTGTACAGTCATTAGCATTCTGCAATTAGTGTCTATTAATTATAATATGTTACATACTGCTAGTAGCATTCTGAGGCCATTCTGCAGTCGCGCTCAGACACCGAAAAAATACTACTAAAATAAAAAAATCTAAGACCTTTTCTACTATCGAAATGATACCCAAAACGTCTCAGATCGTCCGTCACAGCGTTTACAGGCTCTAAGCATTCCATTTTGTCTACTCCTAAATCAGTAGGTGCCATTCCGATGCATTTAAAGTTAGTTTACAGTTGTTTCTGTACAGTCATTCTGCAATTAGTGTCTATTAATTATAATATGTTACATACTGCTAGTAGCATTCTGAGGCCATTATGCAGTCGCGCTCAGATACCGAAATAGTGCTTCCAAAATAAAAAAATCTAAGAGCGTTTCTACTATCGAAATAATACCGAAAACGTCTCAGATCGTCCGTCAGAGCGTGTACAGGTTCTTGCATGCCATTTTGTCTACTTCTAAAACGGTAGATGCCATTCCGATGCATTTAAATTTAGTTTACAGTTGTTTGTGTACAGTCGTTAGCATTCTGCAATTACTCTCTATTAATTATAATATGTTACATACTGCTAGTAGCATTCTGAGGCCATTAAGCAGTCGAGCTCAAACACCGAAATAGTGCTACTAAAATAAAAAAATTTAAGAGC
>CALNHX010012527.1:0-24508 GCA_940337035.1 Agriotes lineatus
ATAACTGCTTTTAAGTTGTGCACTTTTATTTCTATAAAAATATCTTCTACATTTGTGATTGGACAGGAAGTAATCTAATATTGTGTTTGGAAAGAATTCCGATTAACACCCTCCAAAAGATAGTTTTTCACTGGTGTTGCTCGATCGATCCCTTCTGTACACTGTATATTTGTTACCAAATAATTCCATATTGTTGAAATTTTCATTTAAATTTGTTTCTGTAAAAATAAGTATATCATAGTTCTCTATTTGGGTAGCATTATAAAGTTGTGATGTTTTTGTTCTCAGGCCTCTGACATTTTGATAATAGATAGTTGCATGTGTTAATACCTTATCTGGTTTTGGTTTTTTGACTGAATTATCTGCGGTGTTCCTTTGACATATTTAATAATAAGATCTTTTTCACCTTCTTCCTTTCTGTTAAGCATTATCTCGCGTAAAGTTTTATATTTAGTTATTTGGTCTGGTGTTTGATCATGTGCTATTCTTATCTTGTCTCCCAATGTGCGTTTGTTTCTTAGAATTTTGTGGACATCTGTTTGATTGTTTAATTTCACTTTAATTGGCTTGATCTTGTTCTCACTTGTATCTATTTTACCTAGGCGGTATATCTCCTTAATTTCAATGGGACCTTCAGTAATTTTTTCTAACATTCTTGATACTTCATCTTTATCCTTATTTAAATTGTTTTGCTCCTTTTCTTCTAAGTTAAAAATTATAATATTATTAGCTCTTTTTTGCCTTTCTAATATTTTGTTTATCACATTTTCTGGATCTTGAGCCTTTTTCAGTTCTTCTACTTGAGTTTGCAGTTCTTGGATCTTATTTATAAGGGATGGGACTATTGATAGGCCCAGTTCACATTCGGGGCAAAAGAACTTAAGGATTCTTTTTTTTAACTGCATACATTTTATTTCAGACGCTGTAAGGTTAGAGCACTCAATGCAATTGAATCTGGAACAGCCATCACATTTAAATATTGCCTTATCAATTAGAGAATCTTCTCCTTCTTTTTTACACTTGTAACAACTTGGCATGATTTAATGATTTGATTTATATGTGCTGTAGAATCACTAATAAAGCTAATCACACCGGTTTCGGTACTTTTATAATTAAATACTGTTTTAAAAACACTTAATTTTGTTCACAACTTAAGCAAATGTGCAAAGGTACTATTATTAGTAAATTTAGGATACTTTGCATGTTAAATGCCTCGGAGCGCCGGTATTTGCGCTTAAGAGACTAAGCGGTAGGTGTTTAAACTTGGTTTAAACACACATAAATTTTAATAACAAAATTTACGAAGCCAGTCAGAAGTTCGAAATGTAATTCTGATTTCATAAACAAACAGTTTTAACCTCCAGTTTTACTTCATAATTTCGCAAGTTTATACGTAATTTATATCTGTTTTAATCTTGAATTAAAACAGGCAAAATTCAGTTCCCATTTACGAAACCTTAAACGAATATTGTTTCGCCAACATTAAGTGAAAATGCAACTCGGCGACCTAGAAAGCCAAGTTCAACGCTCAGCCTGCTAACCGATGCGGAAATATAAAAGCTTATCATGCTGAGTTGCGGTCCTTGCGGACCTTTAAACGCGTTCTATTACACTATTATGAACTTTGATATTGTTACTGCGTTAAGCATTTTTAGTTTTATATAAATACTAGTCTATTTTCATAATAAAAATCAATCTGCATTTAATGTTTGATTCATTCACTACCCTTTCTAAGCCATAATATTCACGGGGCATGAGGCTGTGCTCCGAGGGTTAGTGTCTCTACTGCCGTCCGTTTCAAGTACCATTGACTACATTGGTTTAAAACGTAAACACAGTCTTGTTTACGTGCTTGACGGATAGAATCAGCGCAAAGTAACGGAGTCCTGATACAGCCTCTCAGGCATCTCTGTTCATGGTCCTTCGAGCCGGATCTGTCTCCAACTAACGAAAAAACACATCCCGAGAAGAAGACAACATCTGCCAACCACCCAGTTCCCAGAAAAATGGCCAACAACATGGAGGAATTCAACAACTTAGCTATCGCCCAAGAAGAGCTCGCGCAGAAGATAAAGCAAATATTATCCAACAGCAAAAAGGACCCTGCCAGCCGAAAAAATGAAGCCTACATCGCCAGTCGCAACAAAACGCTGGACGATCTTTGGAACGCTGCAACTAAAAATCATGCAGAAATGGGGCAGCTAAGTATTCCAACTCATAATTATTTTAAAACAGGGTATTACGACCAAATTAAAGCCATATACGGCGAAGCAAAAAGTTACTTGCAGAGCTGTTCAAAAGCAACGGAAATTTCCAACCCCTCCGCAAGCAGAACACAAGAGGAAATGGTGGCTAACCCCGAGCAAAAGGTTCGTATCCGAAAACTGCAGATTCGGATCCAGAATTTTAAGCAAGCGATGGACGACGCCGAGCTAACACAAGAATTAGGGAGGCCCGCCATCACGACGAGGGAATTAAGAGAAAAATGGGATCGTGTGGTCGAGATGGACGAAGAAGTTATGTCAAACGACATGGCTTCAGAACAAATGCACTTCAGTCCTGAATATACTACGTTGGAAGACAGGTACAGAAATTTAATTATTTTATTGCAAGCGCCAACAAGGAACGAGCAAGCAGCAGCCATCTCGCTTCCTCAAGTCAAAATCCCCATATACGAGGGAAATTATGAGGAATGGGCCACTTTCAAGGACCTGTTCACCAAATTAGTAGATGACAACCAGAATATGGACGATGTCATCAAGATGCAATATTTAAAGACGCATCTTAAGGGAGAGCCAAGCCGACTGATCCAGCATCTAGCTGTTACCCAAGCAAACTACAACACCGCCTGGAATCTGCTGCAACAAAGGTATCAAAATAATCGCCTTATTTTAACTAAATTGCTAGATACCATATTCGATCTGCCGGTCCTCTCCAAAGAGTCAGCCCAAGGGTTAAAACGATTGCACGACTCCATCAAGGAATGTGTGGAGGCAATCAAAAATTTAGGCATCTCCACGGACAGTTGGGGTCCGTGGATTAACAGAGCTATCGCTCGAAAATGGGATCCTGAAACCAACAAATTATATGAACAGTCGCTTCAATGTCCAAATGAAGTCCAGGATCACCAAAATTTAATGGCTTTCCTGCAAGTGCGGTTCCAATCCCTAGAATCCATAGATGGAGCTCGAAAGCCCGCGCAGGAAAGACCACAGAAGAATTACGCTTCCGCATCCCTAAATTGTAAGCTGTGCCATGGGGATCATTACATCGACAACTGTAGTCAATTCCAGAGGCTACCTACCCATGAAAAACTAGAAGCAGTAAAAACCAATCGATTGTGCTATCGATGCTTGCGGCACGATTCAAATATTCCATGTCGTGCCTATTTTAATTGTAGGATCTGTCGCTTCCCGCATCATACTCTGCTTCATAAGGCGCAGCCACCATCAAGGCCGCTCCCTGCCCAAAGGATGAGAACGTCAGCTCATGCAGCAGCTATGAAGACTTCCAACGCTCCAGAAAAGAAGCCGAAGTCGGACATCATCACCGCCAATGTAGGCGCACAGGAGAGCCAAGTTCTACTTGCCACAGCAATGGTTCAAGTAAAGGCAGCATCCGGGATGACTCATCTACTACGAGTATTAATAGATCCCGGGTCTCAGGGGTCGTTTATCACGGAAGCATCAGCCGAATTATTGGGGTTACCCAGGACCAAAGTTCGAGCTGAAATCACAGGAATTGGGAACAGCGAGCCAAAAATTGCCAAATGGAAAATCCCAGAAGGAATCACTAAAACCAAGGATGGCATCTTAGGACAAAATACCGAGCTGGGCTGGATCTTATCTGGAACCATTGGAAGACAACATAACGAGATCATTAAAGTCAACACCATGGTTGCCAAAATCGAAGAAGATGAGCAGTTACAAAAATTCTGGAACATAGAAGAAGTTTCCACTAAACGAAAAATTTCCCCAGACGACCAGGTATGTGAGAATAAATTCACAGACACAGTGCAACGAGACCAGGATGGCAGATACATAGTCAAGATTCCATTTAAGCAAACTCCAGAGAGCATGGGAAAATCCAAACCTTCGGCATTGGCAAGATTACTACATCTGGAAAAGAAGCTGAGACAAGACCAAGATCTAGAAATCCAATACAAGAAATTCATGCAAGAATATCTAGATCTAGGACATATGGAAAGAGTAGAAAAGAAGCAAGAAAACAATGGCAAGTATTACATCCCACACCACGGCGTAATTCGAAAAGCAAGTTCATCAACGAAGCTCCGTGTCGTCTTCGACGCTTCGAACAAGGCATCTTATGGAAAATCCTTAAACGAAGTCATGTATGCTGGACCGAAACTTCAGCAAGAACTGGTCGACATTCTACTCCGATGGAGAACTCACAAGGTCGTTTTCTCTGCGGACATTGAGAAAATGTACCGACAAATCAAGATGGACAGCCAAGACCAGGAGTATCAACGAATCTTATGGAGATTCGATCAATCACAGCCAATCAGGGAATACAGGTTATGCACCGTCACGTATGGAACCGCATCAGCTCCCTATCTGGCCATCCGAACCTTGCACCAATTAGCAGAGGACGAAAAATTTTCTTTTCCATTAGCAGCGGAAGTTGTGAAGAGAGATTTCTATGTGGACGATGTACTCTCCGGAGCCGACACTTTAGAAGAAGCAATCAAGCAGCAAGGTCAGTTAATTTCCTTATTAAAACGTGGAGGCTTTACCCTACATAAATGGTGCAGTAATGAATTAGCCATCATACAAGAACTACCCGAAGAATTGAAGGAGCAAACCTACCTCGAAATAAGTGAGGACGGCTTAAAGAAGTCATTGGGCGTTCACTGGTCTCCATATGAAGACGTGTTTTGCTTCAAGGTGGATGTGAAGCAAAAGGGATCCACAAAACGTAGCATATTATCCGAAGTCGCTAAAATTTTCGACCCTTTGGGTTGGTTAGCACCCATCATCATCACTGCTAAACTACTCATCCAAGAGCTATGGATCGAAAATGTCAAGTGGGACGACCCAGTCTCAGAATGTATCCAAGACAAATGGAAAAAACCGGTGGAGAATATAAAAGTTGGTGACCTGGTGCTAATCAAAGAAGAAAACATTAATCCTAGTAAATGGCCATTAGCGAGAGTTGCCGACATTCATCCTGCAACCGATGGATCAGTACGAGTAATAACCATCCAGAAATCAGGAGGACATCAATTAAAACGTTCCATAGTCAGTATCATTCCATTACCAAATAACGAAGAATCACAGGAACCAGAGCCTGAAGAAAAAATTTCGGCCAACAGCACCCACACACAATCATTCCCAGCACCAAAGAAAACTGTCACGTCCAAATGGAAAATGTTTCTACTAATATTTACTCTCCTTACTACAACTACAGCGAGTAAGGCAGAATTCAACATACAAAAACCAGACGGCGGGTACTATGTAGAGCATATTGGACACGGGAAGATTGAACGAGGAACATTCAGGATCGAAATCCAGTTCGAGAGGGGGAAGATCGAAGAAGACTTCGAAACAGTTACCGACATGGTGGACAAATTCGACGACCTCTGCAACTCTGCAAAAGAACTGTCCGAAGACACGTTATGCAAGACATTGGTGCATCATCTTCTGGAACAAAAAAGGCATATGGAATGGATTAAAACTGGCATGGAAGATATCATAGCAAGACGAGAGAAACGAGGAGTGCTTGGGACTGTACTAACGTCAATTTTCGGAGTAAATGACGAGGTCTATCAAGATATTGACAGACTCGACAAAAATCAACAGGAATTAATAAAAATGGACAGTCAACAATCCAAATTCTTGCTGTCAGCACTTTCAAGATTTAATGAGACCGAAGAACGAATCGATCAGAAACTGGAACATTTCCAAGAGAAGCTGAACCAAGGAATCAGGGCGATCAACAACATGGACAAGTGGTATAAGGCAACCGACTCCAACCGATTAAATATCCACATCATCAGTGTCTATCAAGTCGCCACAAATGTTATTAGTGAACTGTGCAATTACCACACAAACATTTTGAACGTTCATTTCCAACAAGGTAATTTTTACGAGTTAATAACACCTGCCCAAATCAAGCAAATCCTCGCAAATGCAACCAGTAAACTCTCGCCAAATTTAGAAATTTTACCGACTCCAATCCTGAAGGTCGACATCGGACATGATGACATCTACATCAACGTCCAAGGATACTTTATCATAGTCGAAAAAACCGAATATACCTTAATCAAAGTGACTCCAATTCCTCTCCGAATTAACAATGGGTCCTACTGGGTGATCGACGTACCCAAAGGGATCTTCGCTGTGGATTACAACTTACAAATGTACTTTCAAGAGACAGATGAGGAATTCAAAGAAAATCTCCAAATTACTCCAAACACGTATATCTGCAGTCCAACAGTCGTGAAAGGAATTGAAAATAACCCAAATTGCATCATTGATGATATATATCATCGAACAGAAATTAGTCAGTGCAGCCTACGAAGACATCAGATCCAGTCCATTATTTGGAAACAACTATACATGGAAAATACCTGGATGTTCATAGTCAACAAGCCAACCCGAATAGCTATCACTTGTAGTGGCAATAGGGAAGAAGTCACTGTCAACACTACAGGTGTAATTCAGATCTCGTCAGACTGCATCATACAAACTCCAAAGAATACGTTAACCCCCAGGCATAGCAAGAAATTCAAGATCCTCGCAGGATATTCCAAGGCCGTCAGCATCAATTTTACCAACACAATAACACCCAACTCCTTTTCAGAAATTGCAGAGGAGCCAGTTCTAAAACAATCAGACCACTTCGAGGATCTACAAACTTCACAATTGGAATTCCAGCAGCACCTAAAGGACATTACTTGGAAAACCATCCGCCACCATTCCTATCTATCCAGCGGGATAACAAGCAGCCTATTGGGAGGGGCTATTCTAATAGGAGCAGTCTACTACATTCGAAAAAGGATCAACCGAAGGAAGCATCAATCCAAACAACGCCAGTCAACCGTAGAAGAATATCCTTTAAGAACCCTTAATGTGGAAGAAACAATATAGTTTTCCTTTTCTTTTTCTTCGGCCTAAAATTGGCAATATGTTTAAACTTGGTTTAAACACACATAAATTTTAATAACAAAATTTACGAAGCCAGTCAGAAGTTCGAAATGTAATTCTGATTTCATAAACAAACAGTTTTAACCTCCAGTTTTACTTCATAATTTCGCAAGTTTATACGTAATTTATATCTGTTTTAATCTTGAATTAAAACAGGCAAAATTCAGTTCCCATTTACGAAACCTTAAACGAATATTGTTTCGCCAACATTAAAATGCAACTCGGCGACCTAGAAAGCCAAGTTCAACGCTCAGCCTGCTAACCGATGCGGAAATATAAAAGCTTATCATGCTGAGTTGCGGTCTTTGCGGACCTTTAAACGCGTTCTATTACACTATTATGAACTTTGATATTGTTACTGCGTTAAGCATTTTTAGTTTTATATAAATACTAGTCTATTTTCATAATAAAAATCAATCTGCATTTAATGTTTGATTCATTCACTACCCTTTCTAAGCCATAATATTCACGGGGCATGAGGCTGTGCTCCGAGGGTTAGTGTCTCTACTGCCGTCCGTTTCAAGTACCATTGACTACATTGGTTTAAAACGTAAACACAGTCTTGTTTACGTGCTTGACGGATAGAATCAGCGCAAAGTAACGGAGTCCTGATACAGCCTCTCAGGCATCTCTGTTCACAGGTCATATTTAATTTTTAAATTATCTCAATATTTACCTTAATATTTTATTAATTAAGATTATACAAATATCGATTTATAAGACTTTTCAAATCTTTTTTCATAAAACTCAAGTTGCCTCAGTGACTCTCTATCAATCAACGCTTTAATAAAATAGCGAACGTGATAATCTTTTTTTTTCCTGGAGGAAAGAGGGGAAAATCTTCAAAAGACACCCGGAAAAAAACGTAGTTCATCCGGGCGTGTCGGATTCAGCCTACCGACTAAAAACCCCCAATTCTTGTCGCTCGCCGCGCCGGGATTCTGGTTGGTATTGCTTCAGAGCGGTTTGCCCCTACTAGTTATGGTTGTCCTGCTTGCCTCCTTCTCTCCTCTTCTTCCTTACAGCTCATGACTTTTGCTACTTCGGTCTCTAAAACTTTCCATTTGCCTTCACTCTCTAACATGTGGCTAACAATGTTTCCAGGGGAAAGCGGCTCCCCGATTCCTTCCGTCATTCTTGCTCTTTCTTCACCCTATTTTTCACACTCGAAAATAGTGTGCTGAGCTGAGTCTTCTTCGCCGCAGTATGTGCAGGCATTGTTGTCCCGTAGGTGCATTCGGTGCAGGTATGCGTTAAAGCAACCGTGTCCTGTCAGGAACTGGGTCAGATGGTATCCCACCTCCCCATGTTCCCTCTTGACCCATGGAATTACTTCCCTAATAAGGATTTTTGTCCGCCCTGCAGTCTCGGTATTTCGGCGCCATTCGTCTTCCCATATGAGCAGACTCTCCTCTCTTGCTTCCTTCTTTGCCGCCCTTCTATTTGCTCCAGCTGAGTACGAGCGTTCTCGTGCCAGCAGGGAATGGGAACCGTTGCTGCCACAACTTGAGCCGCGTTAGTAGATAAGGTCCTGTATATGCTGGCTATTCTGATAGCCGCCCGTCTTTGTACTCTCTCCACTTGTTTTCTATGATTAATGGAGGACAGACAGTCATTCCATAGTGGAGCCCCATATAGTAATATGGAGTTTGCGACCGAATACAGCACCTTCTTCCTATTGGGCCTTGGCCCACCAAGGTTGGGCATCAATCGGCTAAGCGGTGCTGTCGCTCTTTCTGTCCTCATTGCTGCCTGTTTAATGTGTCTTTCCATAAGCATGTTTCGGGATATGATTATGCCAAGATATTTTACACTTGGTTGGCTCGCTATTCTGCCGTTATGGAGTGTCACCTCGACGGTTTGCAATTTCCTCTTCCCCGCGAGTATGACCATCTCTGTCTTCTGGGCCGCTAACTCCAGCCCTTTCCACCTCATCCAAGATTCCACTCTGTGAATAGACCACATGATGTCGTCCTCTATGGCTTCCTGGTTTCTACCGCAGACCAGGGCCGTAACTAGGCAAACTTTTATTGTAGGCAAGTCAACATTTCTGCGCCCTTCAGTACAAAAACGATATATGTGACAAACAATACTAATGCCACTACATGACTTTTACATTTATATCCGGATATATGATGTAATGTATTAAAACAAACAGGTAGATATTCAAAAATAAATCCAACATTATTTATTCAAAAATTTTAAAAATAAACAGCTAAATGTTAAAATAAGAAAATATAACACAAATAAAATTAGAATACAAAACAAGTTTAGAAAACACAATTCTTATTTAAAAAGGCGCATATTATTATGTAGTCAGTAGAACATTTTACAAATTCCTATATACCGGGTGTCCATTCTCAAAGTCGAACATAGGCAATTAACATTACTGCATTTATTCGTTTTTCATTGATATAATTCATTTTTCTGTAGATAATTTTAACACACGTTGACAGAAAATACCTGATTTACGCCAACTAATTACCATTTTTTTGACAAATGCTATCGAACTTGAAAAGCAAGGCATGGCATATTTAAAAATTCCCAAGTTTTAAATTAGTATTTTAAAATAAAAACCGCATCTTGAATATTATTATTGGTATCATTTGATGCGTAATCATTTTATCTTTCCATTGATACCATTACTTTCCCTGTAAGTTGAATTGGCGAGCAGGAAAAGGCAAAAACGTTCAATACAATGTTAATCGTCTATGTTCGACTTTGAGAACGGACACCCGGTATAGACATACGGCGTACTCAAAATCGGAACGCCACTGCGTCATTTATAGCGCAACGATAAGCATATGGATCTATCAGTGAACACGAGTTCAAAACCCACTGGTTGCAATGTTTTTTTATTTCCAAATTTATGTAATTCTCTTTGCGAAGTGTTTCTGTATTATTAGCAACATTGAGGTATTTTGTACCTATTTTGTAGAGAATTTTTAAGACTTCCATAATTCGATCTAGCAAAAGTTGCTTTTCTTGCAGCGCTCTTTCTGTATTAAAGACGTCGAAAACCTGTTTTTTTCCAACTTTCTTATTTTAAAAATGCAAACATGATTTTAATTACAATAAGACCACCTATGTGGTAAGCTCAGACGCTAGTAAAAACATATGTTAAAATAATACAATATAAACAAATAATTACATATTATTATGCGTAGTAACATATGAACGCAGAATAAGGTTCTGTATTGGCAGCCACACTGCCACACTATTGTGTAATAATCAGTATATTTAAATAGTGGAGCTTTTTCTGTCGACACGTAGTATAAGCCTTGCATCAGGACAATTTTGATAATTCTTTTTTTTAATAAAAGCTACCGTCGTGCAGGGCCGCAGAAGTGTTTTAAATTGACAAAATTCTACCGGAAAAGTGATTGTAGCGAAAAATGCTATAGTAGTGGAACAAGTAAGCTCTCAACATCGATCTGTGGTGTTCTGCTGATTGTTGCAATGGACAACTGTATCAGCGATAAACCTAAAGCAGTGAAGGTATATGTAAGGGTGCGTATACATTTGGCGAGCCGCACGCGAGGCGCGCTTGAGTCGCGCCAACGACGAGCCAAATTCGTCATATTTATACCGGGCTGCGAGTCTACCACGAGCCGCGCGACGGAGGCTCGCGGCCGATCCATTTTCTGTCGGTTTTTGTGGCGAGCTCAAAGGGTTTTTGTGCGTGTAGTGGAACGGGTTTGTGGCAGACTCGTGCAGAAATTTAGTTTTCAGCGAGACTTCGACCGCGATAATTGTATATTATTATATGAATATGGACTAGTCCGAAGAAAGTATGTTAAATTTAGTGGAGACCTAATCATATAAAAATGTGTGGGATCCCAAAGACAAAGATTACTTTAAAAAAGAAAAGAAGGTTGACGCGTGGAATGAAATTGCGTCAGCCGTCGGAAAATCTGCAGAGGCCTGCAAGAAGACAATCTCGAGTTTATTGGCGACCTACAGAAAGGAAAAAACAAAGTAAAGTTGTCTCTGGGAAAGGAACAGGTACATAATAATACCTTCTTCGCTGGCCTGGACAGGTAGTAAACCTTTAAGTTCGTGGGAAGCTCGCGTGGTGCTCAACTTGCCATGCGGATCAGATAAAATTCCCAGGAGGCTCGAGGCAGGCTCGTTAGTCAAAAGGCGCGGCTCAGGCGCGACTCAGGCGCGACTCGCGCTCGGCTCGCCAAATGTATACGCACCCTCATATCAGTGGACTCGCTCCAACAGTTGTTAAAAATTTACGTTAGTTTGTCGCCACTGCTGTATTACATTGTTTTAAATTACAAAAATTTTAATAATTAGAATAAAGCCACGTATGCAGTGGGTAACAAGCTAATAATTCTAATGTTTTGATTGATATAGGTGAGAACTATAAAATAAACGCTGTTACAATCTGGTAGACATATAACATTTCCTTTGCAAATTGCACAAGACAATGTAATGTATCGACCAGATTGGGCGCAATTCGCATTATTATAATTAGCATTATTTGGACTAAAATCGTTAATATTACAAAGTAGTTTATTTATAAAAGTGGCCACTAACTTGTTTATTTGTTTTCTATTAGTACGAAAGAAATTACTTGTTTCAGTGCCATTTGGCGCCCTTTGCCGCTTGCGCCTGGGCAGGGTGCCTACTCGGCCTATACCTAGTTACGGTCCTGCCGCAGACCAGCAGTGCGAGATCGTCCGCGTAGCCGACCAACGTTGTGTCTTCGGGCAGTTCCAAGCTAAATACATGATCGTAGTACACGTTCCATAGTTTGGGCCCCAGGAAGGAGCACTTTGCGTAAGTACGACGACACCCTTCGTTCTTCAAGCACTTGTATAATTTTCTCCCACGGGACTGAGCCGAAGCCATTTCGGAAGTCCAATGTAACTAGGACGGCATACTTTTTTTGTCGGTTGGTCTCTTTGGCTATGTTGAGGACTGTTTGCACGGCATCTATTGTAGATTTTCCTTTCGTAAATCCATATTGTCGTTGTGCCAATCCCCTTTTTCCTCGATTTCGTCTAACAGCCGGCGATTCAGAACGTGTTCATACAGCTTGCCCATAACGCTTATCAAGCAAAGCGGGCGGTAGCTCTTCTGGTTCCTTTGCTTGCATGGTTTCTCGATCAGAGATACAGCTCTGTATCGAAAACTCTACGACTTTTTCCCAGCTGCTATTACCTCTTCGGCTTTACATGTGGGTACTTCCTAAAGGGGAACCTGCAGCGTTGGCCATAATAGTAGGTGATATCCTGGACATAAGGATTTTATTTTACTAAAATTTATCCCGCGCAGTGTGTTGCCTAATCCTCTCCCCAGCACTCTTAAATAGTGTATAGTTGGTTGCTTATAACTTGCAATAACACAATACATTGGTATGTTCTAACTAATAGTTATTCTTGATTATGGTCTTTGACACTAAAACATTTGGTTCTTATTCAATTGCTAAAAAATGAAGTGAAATTGTCGTTTAATTAGCTAAAGTTTGCTAACATTTTCTTTTGCTGTCTTACGTACCTAATGACTAAAATAAAAGAAATTAAATAAATTGATTTTGGTCACACGTAAATGGCAGCTCTTGCACTGATAAAGAAAAAGAATTCACAACACAATACTGCGAGTGGAAGTTAGATTGGCCACTACACTGACCGAGCCAGTGACTTACACGTCTATGCAGTCTGAATAGCAGACATTGAAAATAATAAAATAATAATCGACATAATAACCTAGTTTTGTCCTGTTGAAAATGTAAAAGAAAAGTCTAACGGCCTTCACTGCTCGAGTGTAAGTCTAAGCCCTTGTTCGCTGTTATCGAGTATATTTAATACTAGTAGATTAAGATGTATTACCATTCTCTGAGGATATTTCGCACTCCACTAAACTGCCTCTTCTTTCACTTACATGACTTTCAGATCTCCGTTGATGTCTCTATTAGGAACATAGTAGAGTGCAATAGATATTATTTGAAGTATCTTAGATTGGAATCGTTCCAAGATTACAACATTTGATAGATGCGGTACTTGGTGGTAAAGGAAAGTTTTTTGCTGCTTCTTTTGAATTTCGGTATTTGAAGGCACTAAAAACAGGTACTTTTTTACCGATACACAATATTAAACCAGTATCACCAGTTACAAGGGGTGATAACCAGCTTTCCCATTTTTAATAAAATATGCGAAACATTAATTACATGTTGCAATACATTAGAATAAAATAACCCCTTTACTCATTCGCCACCTGTTGGATCTTCACAGGAACTAAGACTAAAATTAGCGTCGCCTGCGTTGATTAACAAAAACTTCGTCTTTATGAACCCTGCGAACTATCCGAATGCCGTTAATGTGCAAATTATGGCCATTTCATGAAATTGGCGCTGGTTGACAACATCTGACAGATCACATATTTCTACTTTGCGTGATAACTATTATTCAGCCACAAAAATTTACTATATTTGGTGGAAATTCGTGATAAGAGAAATTTTTCATATCCCTATTTCCACATAAAGGAATGCAAAGAAACATAATCAAAAACGTTTTAACCAAACACAAGCTTTCAAATTTGAAACGTCAAATTGTGTGAACTAGCGCCAATGAGCAATATATGAACTATTGCAATAAATGTCAAAACAGCCTAGCTGGCAGGCTTTGTAAACGTACTAACATAGCCTATCAACGCAGGCGACGAAAATTTACCTTGATAGGTAATGTTAGTACGTTTATCAAACCTGCCAGCTAGACAAAATTGACATTTATGTCAATAGTTTATATTTTTTCCATTGGCGCTACATCAGACAATTTGACGTTTCAAATTTGAAAGCTTGTTTGGTTAAAACGTTTTTGAAAATGTCTCGTTGCATTCTTTCAGGTGTAAATGGGGGTAGGAAAAATGTCTCCTATCATGAACTTCCATCAAATATAACAACTTTAAGTAGCTGAATAAAGGCTAGCACATAAAGGAAAAATGTGTGATCTGTCAGATAATGTCAACCAACGCCACTTTCATGAAATGGTCATAATTTGCATATTACCGACATTTGGCTCGATGGCAGACTTTTTAAAGACGCAGTTTTTGTTTATCAACGCAGGCAACGAAAATTAGTCACTAGAATCTTCAAAATCCTATGAGTCGACCCACCTATATCTCTTCCACCGTGCACTGGGCCTGTAAAGTAACCTTTGGAATGACCCACCAAAATCTGGCAAATTTGCTTCGTCAACCTTAAACCATGGCTAACTAAAATTTATATAGCAAAGCTATCACGGCTATTCCATAAGTGTCACTTTCATTGTTGTAACATGTTCTTGTGACAATTGCCAACGCATCAGGTTTTTGGCGCCATTAGGTGGTGAAATACAGCTCCTAAATCTGGTTCTGGTTGTTGTCTTTACTAAAGATATTTTTTAGGTTATAAACGGTTTTAAAATAAGTGTTTGTAAAACCTACAAAAATGGAATTTGGATAATTTAAGTCTGCACGATCTTGAATTTTAACTGTTAAATGTGCAGGTAATTCGACATCTTCGTTTTCAGTTATGCTTGATGTAGTTGGAAATGCTGCAGAACTATAATCCATTTACTTGACATCTGCACTGTCAGTGTCAAATTTAAACAAAATGTCTTGACTATACCTCAAAAATAATGTGTTTTTTATTAGACTGTACAGTAATTTAATTGTTAAAATGTAAAAAATAGCAGTGGTGCCAACATAATGTCAGTTTGACAGTGCAGATGTCAAGTAAATGGGCTATAGTGAAGTTACTATAATGTGCAATTTTTGAGGATGGCAGTCTTCATAATACCACAGCGTAATAGCAAACGAAGAGCATGCCCAGCAATTCGAGCATTGTTGCGTCATTTGAAGCAACTTTCTATCGCATGTGTGCAATCATTGCCTCCACTGCATCCGAACTAAATGAACCTGTTAATACATAGTAAAAACCAACTTCTTGAAGTAAAAATGTGATGTATAATGATGTACCTTTAGCAGTCATTTTCAAGACGTGAGTCTTTCATTGGATAACCTTGCAAACCAACAGATGCAGAAGAATTTTGCATAGGATCGATATTGTTCTGAAGTATTACGTCCAATCAATAGTCTTTCGTCAGAAACATGAACCAACGGTGCAGTGCGGCTATCTAATTTTTGCAGACATTGTTCTATTACACACATTATGAATCTAGAAAAAGTCGTATATGCTTTCTAAACATTTCACAGTAGATGCTGTTGACATTTTGAAATTCAATTTGTCCTGCTTCTTTTAAAAACTGTAAAGAGGCAGTGGCGATGGGTGAAAAAATCTGACGAGCATGTAAAATATAAATTTTTTCAAAATCTGATGAGTACAAATTCTTTTTCGTTAAGTACCGTACAAGCTTACTTAAAAGGTAGTCCATTTTGCAGATCATGTAGTACAGGTTTTAGAAAAGGATGTTCCATGTAGTTTTTTAGAATTCCACCACAAAAAATCTAAATCTAAAAATTATTTGCAACAATTCTTAGAACAACGAAACCACAGTCACAAAACTTAAGTACTCTCATTGTTAACGAGTAAAAGTAATTAATTCTCAAAGAAGAATGAAAAAAATATCGTGCTGGAATGATGTATCTTGTTGACAATCCAGGTACTTACATATAACATAACAACACATTTTGTTTGCTATTTGAGGTTTATTGCAACGGTTGTATATTGAGTATTATATACACCATAGATGCGATCTTCAGATCTGCTATTCTTCTTCTTCTTCTGATGGGGCTTGCTGTAAGCTGCACTGAGACCTATTGGTCCATTGTGCTCCCACCTAATTTGTTATGGGTCTCGTTCGAAGAGGCCGGTTTCCAACGCGAAGGAAAGAATCCTACCCATAGGAACGTCCCTTATTGCCTGGGGTTCTACCAGGCCGGCTCCAAAATGTTTATGTAGCAGTGTTAGGAGAGCCACACATTGACATAAAACATGAATTGAAGTTTCTTCCTCCAACTGGCACTTTCTACAGGTGGCATCATTTACGATTCCAATTGTGAATAAGTGCTTCTGTAAGTGACCGTGTCCTGTTAGTAAACCAGTCACGATCCTAATGTTTTTCCTGCTCATTGACAGGAGAGTAAAGGTGTTGGTAGGCGACATTTCCCCGATGAGGAGTTTTGCCTGACGTAGCCTTGGTACCGAGGCCCAGTTGGCGCTGGATTGGTTACTTAACCAGCGCTCACTTGTCGCTTTGCGGTGGCACGGGTAATTCCTAAAGCCGGCTCAGGGCCGATGAGCGGCTCTTGAGAACCTCTTCTGGCTAGAGCGTCAGCTTCTTCGTTACCCTCTATTTCACTATGGCCTGGTACCCATAGTAGTTTCACCCAGTTTGTTGTACCGAGTCTGTTCAGTGTCTGGCAACATTCCAGAACCAACCTGGAGTTGATTCTGGGTGAACTCAATGCTCTTAGTGCTGCCTGACTGTCTGTGCAGATGTAAATATGCAGATTGGAATAACCTCTTTGAAGGTTCTCCTGAGCACAGGTTAGGATAGCAAATACCTCCGCCTGGAATACAGTGGCATGTTTTCCTAGGGCAACGGTGAGTTTGACCCTCGGCCTACAGCCGTAGATGCCAGCACCAGATCCCCCCGCCATCCTGGAGCCGTCTGTATACCAAACAAGTCTCCTTGGAGTGAGAAGACGCTGTTGCTGACACCAATCGTTCCTATCAGGGATGAGTACCTGAATGCTTTATAGAACATGTAAAGCGGAGCCATGAAGTCGCTCCTTGTGAGAAGTTCTGGAACCTTCTCAAAATGTTGGATGATCCCTGAGTGTCCCACTTGTTCCCCTTTCATGGCCCACATCTGGCCTTGGCTTAGTCTGTAGGCTGATTTCCTGGCCTCCGCCTCAATCACTAGGTGGAGGGGCGGAAGCCCCAGAAGCACCTCCAGAGCTGCCGTAGGAGCAGTGCGCATTGCTCCAGTTATGCCTAAACAAGCCAATCTCTGTAGTCTGTTGAGGCTGTTTCTGATTGTTGCCTTGCTGGTTGCTGGCCACCAAACAAGAGCAGCATATGTTATTATTGGTCTTGTAACCACCGTGTATAGCCATTTGGTGACACGAGGCTTGAGACCCCAGCTGGTTCCAAAGGTCCGTCTACATCTCCACAGAGAAGCAGTGGCCCTTTGAATTTGTCTCTCTACATGAGTCCTCCAGTTCAGCTTTGAATCCAGGATAACTCCAAGATATCTGTCCGATTCGGAGGCTGGAGAGCTTTTCCGAATATTGTGGGCTGTCTGAGACCCTTGATTCTCCTTCTTTTGGTGAAGATGACAAGTTCTGCCTTGGTAGGATTAATCCTGAGCCCTTGCCTTACACAGTAGTTTTGTACAGTAATGAGGGCTTCTTGCATGATCCCACTTACTGTGCCAGCAACTTTCCATTGCTAATATTGCAAGGTCATCAGCGTAACCTAGCACAAAGATGCCTTTTGCAGAGAGCTCTCTTAGTAGCCCGTCCACGACCAGACACCATAACATTGGAGACAGGACTCCACCCTGAGGACAGCCCCTAGTGACCGTCGCTCTTATGGAGAACTCGTCTGCTGAAACGATTACCTGTCGGCCCGACAGCATAGAACCGATCCATCTTATCAACGAGGGTTCGATCCCGTGCCTTTCGGCCGCTACACAGATAGAATCGAAGGAGGTATTATCAAACGCCCCTTCTATGTCTAAGAATGCACCGAGCGAAAGCTCTTTGTGGTGCAGGGTTTTCTCTATCTTTGAAACGATCGCATGGAGTGCCGTCTCAACTAACTTGCCTTGTTGGTAGGCGTGTTGTAATGGGTGCAGCGGAAAATCCACCAATGCTCCATCCTTAATATACCTTTCAATCAGTCTCTCCTGCACCTTTAGCAGGAAAGAAGTCAGGCTAATAGGTCTAAAGTCCTTTGCGGTATCATGCATTGCATGTCCCGCTTTGGGTAGGAAAATTACTTTGACCGTCCTCCAGGGCACAGGAATGTGTCCTAGGGCCAGGCTAGTACGAAAAATGTGATATAGGGGCCGTAACAGCACCTCCAATCCATGCTGTAGCAGAGCCGGAAAAATTCCGTCAGCACCAGCGCTCTTATATGGTTCAAAGGTGAACAGTACCCACTTCAAACGATCTAGACTCACTACCTTTGAGGCCGTCTTCCAGTCCATCGCGGTGTGCGCGATGCGTGGGAGCCTCTCAGGTAGAGCTTCTTGTACAAGACTGGAGCCGGAGAAGTGAACATCAATGAGATGCTTGAGAGCCCCCTCTCTGGTGTCCGTGAAGGTACCCGATGGGAGCTTCAGCATCTCCAGCCTGGAACCTGGAGTTTTGGAAAACACTTTTTGCAGTCTAACTGCTTCTGGTAGGCATTCAATACTTTCGCAGAAGGCCCGCCAGGTGTCTCTTTTACTTCTGCGTATGCAGCTTTTGTATGACCGGAGGGACAGTTTATATTGTCCCAGTCCAGTTGAGACTTTGTGAGTCTGGCTCTATTAAGAGCCTGCGCGTTTCTTTGCGGAGGGACTGGAGTTCGGGGTTCCACCATGGAGTCCTTTTACCATCCCTGCATCGCTTCACAGGGCAATTAGTCTCGTATGACTCTATGATGGAGCGGTGTACAAGATCAACGCTCTCTTCTAGCTCGTCAGAATTTTTGGAATGATTCTAACCAAATCTAACCTATTTCGGAGGTCCTGTTTATAGCCTTCCCAATTGGTTGCTCTAGAATTTCTAAAATATTCGACGCTGGCGGCCGCTTTAGATTTAGATTGAAAGTGATATGACGGTGATCCGAAAGGGAAGGTTCCATCGATACCTGCCAATCTTTGACAAACGGAGCGCCCGTAGCGGTGCCCACTGTTATGTCGATGACTTCTTGCCTTCTGTCGGTGACAAAGGTAGGTGTAGTATCACAGTTAGTACCTCCAACTTCGTAGTGTAGAGATACTCCATTAGGCCTCTACCTCGTGGGTTGATGTCCGTGCTGCCCCAACAGATGTGGTGCGCATTGGCGTCACACCCTACCAGCAGAGGTAAATTATTTGTGTCACAGTAGCTTACCAGTCCCTGAAACTCTGGGGTAGGTAGGTGGCAGTTCCTGTGCATCGTAAGGGAAGTAGGCAGAACTAAGAACAAAGCTCCTCCTGCTGTTGCCATCTATAAGACCAATTTTGACTGCCACATCCCTGGAACAGAAATTGGGCAATATATGTATATCGGTTAGTCCCGAAGAGTATATGCAAACTCTCGGTATAACCGCACTTGTGCAATAAAACAAAGAACCGCTATTGAGACATAGCCCCTGGACAGAGCCATGTCGTACCCATGGTTCCTGAATAAGTGCTATATTAATATTATCATTTGTAAGCCTCCTCTGCAGAGCATAGGAGGCTGCTATGCTGTGTTGCAGGTTGATTTGTAAGAGATGGATACTATTCATTAAGGGAAAAGCGTCCACTCCTACTCCTGCGCCTCCGTCGCATCCTCTGCCTCCGCAGCAGAGTCAGACACCTCCATGTCTTCAAGCTCTGCTACGGGCGGCTTTTCTTTTGCATGTTTGGGGTCCCAGAAAGAGACCCTTACCATGCCCGCATATGCCTTCATGCCGAGTTGCTTCAGAACCGACACGGAGAGCCCGTCCACGCCAAGAACAAGCCTGAGCCCTTTGGACTCGACCCGTCCGGCATGCCGAATCCTCCAGAGATCGGTCCGAAGTCCCGGATTCTGGCGTTTTAACCTCCTTAAGATGGTAGCCCCGTCCTCAGGTACTCCCGGTATCCAGGCTACCATCTTACTCAGCCTGGGAACGGAGTCGCCCTCTAAAAAAACGAGTTCGACTCCTGTTCTCGTGCTGATCTTACCGACGGTTTCTTTTAACCAGGTCTTGGAGAAGGCATCGGAACATGTGACCATAATGATCCCTTGTTCCGTCCTTCTGAAATCGTCGTATTTTGGGTGGGGCCCCTCATCTGGGATCCCATCCATGTATTCGCCGAGGGTAAGTTGAATTTCCCCGGCAAGCTCCACAGAAATTTGCGACTCCGGGAAGTGTCCCCGAGCAATCGCAACCCTGAGTTCTTTGTTGGCCGCTTGACTGTACGAGAGCCCGGGTCGGACCCTCTTGGCGGCTTTCTGTGCACTAGGAGGAGTCTCCTTCTCTGGGCGGCCCCGTTTGGAGCCCCCAGCAGAGAGTGTGACCTTCTCCGTGGCACTAGGTTGGTCTGTGACAGTAGTGCCTCTGGTGAGAAGCTCCTGCTGTGTGTCAGTACCTGTCGACGGGCCTGGTTGGTCACTGGTAGCCAACCTGGCCTTCGCCTTTTTGCACCGTCTTCTCTCTGCACCGCAACGGTTTCTCTTAGTAAGAGGCCCTTTTTGCGATGCAGGGTCGGTTTCTGAGGAGGGCCCCGAAACGGTTCCCTCCTCATTGGGTAGTACTGGAGGGGCTCCAGTAGAGGAGCACCCTCCTGAGGTGGTCAGAGTAGGACCTGCAACGGATCCCTCCTCTGAAGGGGTGTTTGGGTTTTTAAAAATGTCTTCCATAATTAATCCCACGAGTAGTCAGGAAAGGAGGTCCGCTCCTGCAGAGCCTGTTGCAGGAGTAGGGCTAAGGGACCATGGAAGGGCGCCAGGTATTCCATGGGCATCGTTCAAGGCACTGTCACCCTGTGCCATCCAGCTCTCGGCACGATAGCTTCCACCTTAGCTTGGGGTTAGTTTATCGACTTCCCGGTCTAGATCCGAAGGGTTTAGTTTAAACAGGGCCACCACGGGAAAGATGCAATCTCAGATCACATAGTCTAGGACTACCCAACGGTCTTGAAAGACCGGAAGCGAAAAGTGCAATACTTCCAGAACTTCCCTGTGGGCTGCCTTCTGCCAGGGGACATAATTAAATGTCAGCCCTGATGTCCGGCAGCCCACTCGACCCCGATCTGCTATACTGCACTTTCTCCTTAATTGACATATTGTCAATAATTCTTTCTGTTGGAACTGTTAATTAGGCGACTTTAGCCATTAAACGTTGCTTAATTAATTCATCTGAACAATTACAGTCACCCAAGATACCAGAACAATGTTTTTGATGGTAAACTCTCTAAATGGTTTCTGCAGTGCTGATATCCTTTAGGAGAGCAAAATCTCCATACTGTACACATATGAATCGAAACTTCTGACTAACGAGGAGCTTTTTTTATCATAATTAAGAACAATTTTTGCAAGAAATTCTGCTTTTTTGTCTCCATCATCAGCATCTTGGAATATTTTATGGAAAACATTTAATTTGCCCCAATTTTTCTGTATATCATTCTAAGTTGTTTTATTTTTAATAAACTTTGAATAATTAACACTAATCCGCTTTAGCTTTAAAGTCAATGTTTTAATAGTAGGTACATACATATACTGAAGATCTGCAATTTGGGTTGGAGATATAAGTTCAGCTTGGGTTTCTTTTGAATGGTTTTTGTAAATGTTCTTTGTTCTTAATTAATTTCAAAATTAGGTAAAATTTCTAAAAAATGTACATAATGGTACTTCTAATTAATGTGATAAAAAATATGTATTATCTACAGTTCCAGTTGGTGTAGCGTTTTTAAACAAACAAGTATTTTTGTCAAGTACTTTTAGAGAATTCTCATCGAAATAGTTAATACACAAAGTAGAGTATTCATTAAGTTTAGAAATACATGTAATACATGATTAATAAATATTATAAATAAAGGTAATTTAATTAGTTTTATTATTAATTAACACGTTGAAGGACAGTTGCCGACTTCATATAGGGCTGTGTTGTGATACACTGCGATGCTTATCAGCGTTCTGCACAAGTAGGGGCAAAGAGGTAGATAACTGTAAGAGAGCTGTTTGGGGCAAATAACTCATGTTTGTGTGACACTGATATGACTGTGTACGTACCAGTGGTGACAGTAACAACTGGATTACTATTATTTTATATGGAAAATTAGATGCCGTGCAGCGTTTAGTTATACTGGTAGATACAATTAAGGACGCTGCTCAGCGTTAGTGTCCTTCAACGTGTTAACAATATCACTCCTGAATTAGCTTTGAGCCATTTGGTACGAATCTGCATATCGCTTGGAAATTCAAAAAGTGGTTTGTTTGGATTTCCACAGGTAAACCAATTTATAACCATTTTAAATAGCTTTGAAAGAACCTGTTTATATAAAAATTACTGACTCAAACTACGGCAATATGAATTTGAGGATATAATTGATGGAAACATGACAAGTTTTCAAATCTACCTATTCAGCAGTATTTGTTTTTAATTTGAATATCGCGGTAGGCCCTGATTGAAAGTTCAGAATAACATTAAGAGTTGGCGCCAAATGACATTTTGTCATGGCATGCTTTATAGAATCATGTTTTTATGTTGATTGTAATGGCTGTATTAGCATAAGCTAACCTAAATATTAGTTGGCCATGCTTAAACAAAAAATTGCTAGTTTTGATCACTAAAAGGACAATCTGTCAGTGTACTAGTCTTGTCAGACTGATTCATGTCAGTTGGAAAAATCTTTAAAATCGTTGCTATTTACATCGTAGTGCATCACTTCATTCGATTTAAAAACAATTTCTAATGGGTAGGTACCTACCTAATTCCACATTGCAAGTAAATCGCTACTAATTTTGACTTCATCTAACACAGTAATTTCTTCAAAATGACAATCTTGCTTGGAAGCTAATGGTATTGCAGTCGGATCAAGTCTCTTCAGCTTATCACTTTTTATAACGGTTTTTAACGTGATTTTCATAAACAACACCAGTCTTTCCAATCCGCCAGTCCTCTAAATTCAAAATTTGTTCCCATTTTTGTGCCAGTGCTTCATTCGATGGAAATTTAAATATGCTGATATATGGTGTAACTGATGTAGCGCAATTTGACTTCCAACTTGGCTCGCAACACCTCAAATGCATTTTTGCAACTGATGTGAACTGCCTTGTCAAAATAGTTTTTAACGTCAAATATATTTGAATGTTTTAAAACTGACTGTGCTCTGGAATGGTCTAGCACAATATTATATTACATATAGACCGCCTTGGTAAAATGCGTGTTCTTATTCAAAAGAAATGAAAAAGTTTAACTTCAAGTAACAGAACAGAATAATTTTAAACCCAGAACAGTAAATTGAATCTATAGCAGAACCAAACTGGAAAACAACAGTAATAATATGTTTAGGCAGTGTCAAAACCATATTGTGACTTTCCGGCTTCGATTTCTTAGATACGTTCTACTTGTCTGTTGCAATAATACGGTTTCATCTTAATACATGGATACACTTTTTACTTTGTTTAGCACCAAACACTACACCGTTAGGTAAAAAGAGGTTACTGATAATACATACATTCATACTTCGTAAAATACAATATATTAGCAATCATGGTTTTTTCGTGTCTTGTGATTCAGAAAAAGTGGTTTTCGAAGTGATGCCTGTGAGTCTGTGTTCTCTCTACAGCTCAGACGGTTTAATCGAGCGGCCTGCTAATTTATATCTTCATCTTTAATATAAATTCTAAAATTCCAGTGAGTTTTGATTAAAATTGGACAATTGGAAGTGGTACCTTACTTTCAGTTTTTTTTTTTAAATATTATTATTGTTTCATAGAAATTAAATTGTATAGAACAGCATGATATATTATGCAACTATCTGGAACTGTTGTATAAAACGTTTTTTGTAAAAAGTATAGTTTTAGAAAAATCGCAAAATTACATTTTTAGAAAAAAATTCTCAGTCCAACAACTAATAATGAAAATAATTTGTTTCAAGCCTTTATTATACATTACGTAGTTGTCTATAACTTTTGTCAAAAGTTTTTTTTTAAGATTGTAATTTTACAAGCAGGAAAAGTCGTGGGGTGGCCACACCTCATTTTTTGTAGGTATCAAGTGACCCGCAGACCTGGTACCAAAATTTCGTAGTTGAATAACTTTCTCACTAATTCCAATTGTTTGAAAATTCGTGTTGCACTAGCATTTCTCTATGGCCAACAATTATCATATCAATTTTCTACCCCAAAATGATAAACACCCTGTATTTTATATTTAAGCGTCTGTCTTAATTTTAATCCAGGAATACATTTTAATAAACTTTTATATACTTTACTCATTGTTTACAGAAGTCGAAATGACAATGAGGAATGAGGAATATGCTTTTTTGAACCGGAAAACTACAATACTGCCAACATTCTAGTGTTATTTACTCGCAAATTGCAAGTCAAATTACAGAGAAAACGTTATAAGCGTAACGTTAACATGGTTAAAAATGTTTTGCACAGGCCGTTCTAGAGTTTAGAAATTTGAAAGTCTTTTGAACCTAACAAGATGACAT